>SNQJ01S0203043.1:0-16705 GCA_010110895.2 Picea sitchensis | reverse complement strand
TCACACGCCTAAAACGAAGATCGTATGCAAAAGTTACGACCCCGAGAAGTTGATGTACTAACTTACCCAAACAGGGCCCACATGACTTTTGGCACTTCATCTCCTAGGGTTAGGTTTTTGGATGTCTAGGGTTTTTGGCATTCTTGCTTATTGTAAAAAGGCCTTCAGAGCCTCATTGTAACCTTCTTCTTGCGAATGCGCGCTGCCGTCACATCTCTTCTCAGAGATAAGCTGCCACCATTCCAACAAGCTTGTTTCCACTGCATTTTACAGTTTCAGCTTATTTCGTTACTGAATAGAAAACTAGTTTTACTGTATCTCTGTTATTTTGTGTTAAGCACCTGTTAATAATCTGTATTCATTTCATTTTGCTCATAAAATCCGGATCATTCATCCACCATATGATGTAGGGTTGTGGATGAGGTGAAGTAGTTAATGCAAGATGCTTCATAATGGTAGCGAAAATGAGAGCCTTTTGGATACCATTGCAAGGGATGGTTCTAAGAGGTTGGCATTTGACCTACACTTTTGTATAGAAAATCCTTTCCTTTTCTACATTTTGCATCATTGTAGATGGAAGATGCATATAGGAGATAAGATCTATAGAAATATCTAGATCACAAGGAATCACTTGATTATTGAAGAGACCGAGGTTGGTATGTCTTTAGGGATAGACTTACCTTTTGAAGGTGATTATGTTGCAACGAAGGTTGCATGTGCTCTGTAGTTCTCTTAGTCATGCCATGTTCACTTGTGGTAGTCACACCATTTTCCAGTGTTGGGATTTTCATCATGGTTAGTCTTCATTGATGGTGCATGTTTCTACCTAGTTTTTCGCAGGTTGAGCTCCTGACTATCAAATGGCTTGGAGTTGGGATTTTGCATAAGAGTTTTGTTTGTCTTATGTTGCATGTTTTCTTTGAACTTCAAGGTGAAGTGATATTGTTGTGTGAAAGTATTCAGATCAAATATATTAGGGGAGATTTGAGGTCTAAAATGGGCCTCATGTTGATGTGTTTTCACCTATCAAATAGAGACCATTTTTTTTTCTTCGAACTTAAAAAGTTCTAAAGAATATTCAACTATTGATTGTGAGACCCAAAAAGTTTCCAATTAGTTTCATCTCTTCAGTTCTTCATCATGAAAAGATAATAGTGATGGTTTCTATTTGAAACAAAAGAGAAGAAAACAAAAGATACAAAAATAATGAAATTGCTTTTGTCTATTTTCTCACTAAATATCCCTATGTCTCAACTTTGTTCAACACTTTACAGAATTTAAAATGGATCTCATATGCCCAAGATATGCCATTTTTCTTCCACATACTACTACCCCATACTTAGCCATTTTTCCATTTTCCTTATTCTCCACTCTCCACAATTTATACATAGCCATTTTTCTTCCTTTCCACTCTACTCTCCATCCTCACTACTCTTCATCCTTAGACAATTTTCCAATCCTCCACACCATTTCTATATTTAAATATTTTCCACACTTAGTCATTTCCATTTTCATTAGCCATTTCCATAATTATCCCATTTCCATTTTCATTATCCACTTAGTTCATTTTCATAATTCATTTCCACATTCATTTTTATAATTCATTTTCATTTTCTATTTTCCATTTTCCATTTTACTCTTCCTATTTCATTTTTCCATTTCTTATTTCCATTTTCCATTTTCTATATTACATATTTCATTTCCATTTTTTTATTTTCACGTAACTCTATGACTCTATGACTCACATAACTCTATGACTTACCTCCCCAACACTTAGTCATTTTTCATGACTTACCACTTTTTACTCCTCTTTACACTAAGTCTTCCATTGCGGATGTGGGACAACCTCCCTCTTCATTAACCTTTTTTCCTCATGTCTTGTGTCCCACACCTGCAATCCCATGACTCTCAATTTTCACCTTTATCTTCTGCGTTACCCAAATTTCACCCTTCATGACTTAGTCATTTACTGGGTTTTACCCTCATTTCCACCTTCACACCTACAAGAATTCTAACCCGCATGGATTATCACCCGCATGACCTATCACTTATCACCTGCATTACTAATCATCCACATGACTTATCACTCACATGAATTATCTTATCTCTTTACTCACTTTTACACTTAGTCTTTTTTTTTTCATTTTGGATGCAAGAGTCATCCCCTTTCACCTTTTCATCTCCCCATGTCTTGTGTCTCACATCCGCAATCTCACATTCACTATAATGCACACACTCTTTATTCCCCTTTTTGAACCCCATGCTTAGCCATTTTATTGAGTTTTACCTCCTCACCTATCTCCTTTACCTCCACATTTTCGAACTCCGCAAACACTTTATTTCATTTTTTAATATTATTTCTTATCCTAATTTTCTTCCCCATTTTCGTGGACCTATCATATTAGGACATGTGGTAGCGAGGTGGACCTAACCTTGGGTGACACATGGATGGGTATATATGACTAGATACTGACATGGTAGGTGACTGGTGGTTATTGGATGTGACGTGCCAAGCATTTACAGGTTGATTGGGCGATGATTGGGCAACCAAAATATTACCAAGGCATGAATTTTTCTAAGGAACAAGAGCTACACTAAGGCCTCCATCAACTCCTTTATTTCAAACATGAATGATAAGGAAGGTGTATTCATTATAAACACTTTTTTTCCCTTCCAAAATGAATGTGGGGCTAAAATGGGTAGAATCAAATCAAGGGACATGATTTACCCATGAACCAGAATGATGGTGGTCGGGGCTCCATCTCCCGGAGCTCATAACTCTTGATCCATACGTTCGTTTTGGAAAAATGGGACCTTGTTGGAAAAGGGAATTTGACAAGGAATACAATGGTACACGTTACAATGGCTGAATTTGGCCATAATATTTCTAGAAATTAAAAGAACAATCAACTCTCTTTTCATATCTTCTTGGGAAATCTATTTGGAACCTCGACTTCTTGAGGTTATAAGTTGAGATTCAGACCTCCAAATTTCTCTCAAGATGGCTCATTGGAAAGCCATAATAATGAAGATTCGTTCTATAATGTTTTCCATGGCTGAGAAGTCACTTATCATCCTCATAAAATCAAAAGAGAATTGATTTTTTTCAGGCAATCAACTTCAAATTTTTGAAATAAAAGTTTATTAAATAACTTTTATAAAAAGGCGAAGTGAGTCCCACTTGGAGGCATGCATTTCAATGACCTAATTTATTAATAAGTGTTTAATCAAGCATTGATTTAAAGGATCTACTCTTTATTCCAAAAAGAAGAAGCACATGGGAAACTGCTAAAAGAACATAAAACCTAACTACTAGGGCAAAGCATTTCAAAGAAGCAATGGAAACAAATTTAAAAGAAAGAGAGAATCATCAAAGAAAGGGTTAAATCATCAGAATAACATTGTACAACCTTCAATACATATCGACTTTCTCATCTACAAATACAAATCTCCATTTTCTTACTTCTTCTTCTGCTATACAATTTCTCTCAAGGCTTCGTGCTTGTATGTCTAAGATTGAGAATAAGGCTTAATTTGAGTGTTTTTCTCTTATTATTATAGGCCTCTTTCTAAAAGATCAATAGTAGTATTTTATTCTTGCATTTAACAAACTTTATTTTTTAGCATTAGTCAATCAGTTTATTGAAATAATTTGTAATGTGACATATTTTATGTATTAAAATATCGAGAGAACTATTTTTTGGCATAACTTTAATGATTTATTAGGCTTTGATATTTCAAAGTATGAAATTTTTGGAGTATGCTCATCATATTCATTTTAGTTTTATATGCAATACTCATTTAAATTTCTCTAAAGTGATCAACCCCATTTCACTCTTTTCCTTGTTAGAAAACATCACTGTATCTTTCGCTTTCATGTGTTTTAGAGGGATGCTATAATGAAGCCAGGAATATATTTATTTTGATAATGAATCCATTCTTTATATTTTTACCGTTAAGAAGCTGCTTGGTCCATTTCCAGCCAAATGTTGCACTCAAAGAGGAATATTGTTATCAAGAACCATTTTATATAAAAACTAAAGAAATAAAGGATTTGGGGATTGTTGTTTAGCATTCTCCCATTTGATATTTTAGTACAAGAACATCAATTACATATTTTAGACAAACATAGAGGAGTACCAGTTCTTTAAAAATGAAAGGGGCATATATCCTCATGATGTTATCTTAAATACCATAAAAAAATCTTTTAGATCAACATTTTTGGTGACTCCACTAGGGAGCGATTCATTTTCAAGAAATCTAATATTTTTTAGGATCGAATATTATTGGAAAACTAGAAGTTGTTTGGTCAAGTCTTGGAAAAATAGCTGGAAAATTGTTTTAAGATGAACCGGGTTCTTGAAAACCTTGTTCAAGGAGGATCAAATGACCTTGAAGACATGCTATTAAAGTTTTAGGCGCAAGTCAGTTATGCCAAAATCTACAGAACCAAAGAACCATACAAGATTTGGCAGGATGATCTCCCTGGTGACTCCATCACTAAGATTCCAGATCTTGAAGAAATATTCCCTCGCGACTCCACCAAAAAGATTCCACAATTTCAAGAAGATCTATATTATGACTCCTTCGAGGAGTTTCTTTCATGTTGTGATGAAATTTTTCCTTCCCCATCAATCCCAACAAAATTTGTTCAAGTTACAATAAAGGTAGAAGGTACCCAAAGAAAGAAACAGTTACACAGAAGTCCACTCAATTTGCAAGGAGAAGTTGATCCCTTTCCAAATATTTCCATGGACAAGTTTTCCATGTTATTTAGAAACACTTCAAAGGATGCAAAGAAGCATTTGGTTAAGTTTGATAATGCTTGTGATATTTATAATGTGTCTAAAGATGATGTTGCATGCCGACTGTTTATCTTAACTCTAAAAGAAAACACTAGTGAATTGTTTTATTCATTTCTTCCCTAAGCCATCACTAGTTGGGATGTATTAAAAAATTTATTAGTCGAGGAATATTTCCCAAGGAAAAATCAATATTCTCTTTTCTTGAGGTTGGTTGAAATCTAGATGAATGAGGAAGAGACCGTGAAATATTTCACTTTTAGATTTAGGAAAGTCCTTCATGAGGTTCCTTAAGAAATATTTATGAATGATGTTATCATGTTCCTTTAGCTACACTTTCTGAATGATGTTGTCATTCTTAGTTGTTATGAAAATGCCTTGCCCATGAATATAATATATTTATTGAAGCAAGAAGGAAAGTGCAGCTGGAAAGAGTTAATCCAGCAAGTTCAAGTCATTGAAATACATATTCATGAAAGTGGTGCTAATCTCTTAAACATTTTGATATTGTTCCAAGAAAATGGAGGAAAGGATTTAGAAGAAAAATCTAATGAAATATGTGATTTTTTTTTTGCATCAGATTTTGTTTCTGAAGATGAAAATGAGATCCCTAATGTCTCAATTAAAGAAGAATACTATCAACCACATGCTCTATGGGAGGAAAATTTTGACCTCTCATATGATCAATTTGAGAGTAATGATCATAATGAGTTTAAAGACGAATTTGAGGTGTCTCCACCAAATGCACGACAAGATTTTAGCCAACATGCTCACATGGAAAATTTTGTAATGGGTTTGCAATGGTCGCATATTGATGATGAAAAGTCACAAGAACATTGGCAACAAGAAGAATTGGTGGAAGAAATTAATATTGAGAAGAATGATGAGAAATATTTCCATTGCATGAAGGAAGAATGCTTTTAGGACATTACCAATGAATCGAGAATCTTGGATGTGGTTGGGAGAAGAAAGATGAAAATATTTTCAAATGGGAAAAATCTCATCCAATCAAAGACTACAACACTCACAAGAAATCGAGATTTGATTTTATTGAATCAAGGTTCCAAAACATTGTTATCCAAGCAATGCAATCATATTTTGGGCACATTTAGCTTAGTTTTACTTCAATATACTTTGGACATGCTTTTGAATCCTTGATAGCAGCCCCAATATGTTCGCAATTCCGGAGTTCATCCCACATATTAGTTGGATGCTTGAATGGCTCAATTGGAAATCTACTTACACTTGAAGAGTGTCCCTTTCATCCAAGTAGGTCGGGGTAGGTAGATCTTGTTTGTACATAGTTTGTTTCTTCTATCAAAGTTTTGCATAATAAAGCAATTGCTAGATGGAGATAATGTTTGAAAATGACTCCATAGCCCAATGGAGAAAGAAGTTGGACCAAGATTCTAGATTCTCAACAACCCATAGGGAGGTTACTGTCCCACAGTTGGAGCCATATGTTGATGTGTTTTCACCCATCAAATAGCGACCAATTTCTTTTTTTCTTCGAACCTAAAAATTTCTAAAGAATATTCAACTATTTATCATGAAGACCCAACAAGTTTCCAATCAGTTTCAGCTCTCCAAAAGAGAATAAAAAAAAGATACTAAAAGAATGAAATTGCTTATATCTATCTTCTCCCTAAATATCCCTATATCTTAGCTATTTTCAACGCTTTAAAAAATTTAAAACAGAGCTCATATGCCCAAGATATGCCATTTTCTCCCACATATTGTTGCCACATACTTAGCCATTTTTCCATTTTCCTTATTCTCCACTCTCCACACTTTATACTTAGCCATTTTTCTTTCTTTCCACTCTACTCTCCTTCCTCACTATGCTCCATACTTATACATGTTTCCAATCCTCCACACCATTTCTATATTTAACTATTTTCCATAGTTAGCCATTTCCAATGTTGATGAAGGAATCTTCTTAGGGTATGATACAAACAGTAAAGGATACATATGCTATAATAAGAATCTGAATAAATTGGTTGATTGTATTGACATAAAAGTTGATGAAGGAGTCCCAGTAAGAGAGGTGAGCAATATTGAATCAACAACAGAGGATATAGGTGAAGTTGAAGTTGAACAAGTCCAAGAATCAAAACAAGAAGACTTTGAGTCAGATGAAGATGCAAATACTCAGGCATACTCAAATCAACAGACAACATCAAATTCTTCCTCCAGAATTACTCAAAAGAATAATCTTGCAAGTCAGATAATTGGTGAGAAAGACAAAGGTGTACAAACTAGGAGAAGGGTAATAAAAAACACCGAGCAATCACATATAACCTTCATATCCATGGTGGAACCCAAGAAATTTAATGAAGCCAGTGAAGATGAAAATTGGTTAAAATCAATGAATGAGGAACTGGATCAAATTGAGAAGAACAATACTTGGGAACTTGTTCCTAGACCTACATATAAGAATGCAATTGGCTCCAAATGGGTGTTTAAGAATAAAATAAATGAACAAGGACAAATTGTTAAGAATAAATCCTGTTTGGTCTGTAAGGGGTATGCACAAGTTGAAGGACAATATTTTGATGAAACTTTTGCACCATTGGCAAGATTGGAAGCCATCAGAATGGTTCTGGCCTATGCATGCCATAAGAACTTTAAAGTATATCATATGGATGTTAATTCAACTTTTCTTAATGGACACCTAGAAGAAGAAGTATACATGGAGAAACCTGAAGGATTTTCACTAACAGATAATCCTAACTATGTTTGTAAGTTGAAAAAGGTATTATATGGACTGAAACAGGCACCACCAGCATGGTATCATAGACTAGACAAATTTCTACATGACAAAGGGTTCAATAAAGGTACTGTTGATAGTAATCTATATATAAAATCTAAAGGTGATGATTTATTGGTTGTTGTGGTTTATGTAGATGACATTATCTTTGGATGCACTAATGACCTTTCAGTTCAATGGTTTGCTAATTCAATGCAGACTGAGTTTGATATGTCCATGATAGGAGAACTGTCATATTTTCTTGGTTTACAAATCAATCAGAGTTCTGCAGGGATATTTATCTCTTAAGAACATTATTTGAAAGAGATGTTAAAGAGGTTTTAGATGGAAGATTCCTCTCTTGTTGGCACACCTATGGTGGTTGGTTGCAAGCTCAGTAAAGATGATATTTCACCTGATGTTGATCAAAAAACATATTGATCAATGATAGGCAGTCTTCTGTACATCACAACATCCCATCTTGATATAATGCAGGTTGTTGGAATGGTAGGTCGTTATTAGTCTGCCCCTAAACAAAGTCATTTAGCCGCTTTCAAGAGGATATTCAAATATTTGAAGGGTATAATGACTTATGGTCTTTAGTATCCTAGAAATCAGAACTTACAATTAGCTGCATATTCAATGATGATTGGGAAAACTGTTTGGATGAGTGAAAGAGCACCAGTGGAGGTGAATTCTTCTTAGGTGATTCATTAGTAGAATGGCTTAGTAAAAATCAGGGATCTATCTCATTATCCACTACAGAGGCAGAGTACATTGTTGCTGCTACTTGCTGCACTCAAATTTTATGGATGTTACAAACTATTGTAGATTTGAAGGTAACTTATACTGACCCCATTCCACTTCACTGTGATAACACCAGTGCCATTACTGTCTCGAAGAATCCTGTTCTCCATTCAAAGACAAAACATATCTCAATAAAGTATCATTTTCTCAAAGAACATGTTACAAACAAAGATGTTCAACTGAATTACATTCCTTCCACAAAACAAATCACATACATCTTTACTAAACACCTAGCCAAGACACCTTTTGAATATCTTCGCTAGAAGTTGGGCGTGACCCCATTATCAACCTAAGAGAGTCCATCCTGTCAGGGGGATTATTTTTTGATTGAATATCTGATACCTACAAACAATACTACAACCGTTTAGGGTGAGCGTGTTTCTTTGTCATTGATGTCAAAGGGGGAGAAAAGGTCTGGTCTGAATGCAGGTCTGGTCTGAATGCTATAGTTGGAGGCCTAAGAAGAATAGTGCAGCTGTCCACGGTTTCCATCAATGCCAAAAGGGAATATTGTTGGCATGTTTTTAGGTAGAGTGTGCTTGTCACTGATGGAAAGAACAACAACAACGTTGGCAGGTTTATAGGAAGAGTGTGCATATCAAGAACAACAACAAAGACACAAAAGAGCAAGCTCAAGAAGCTTAGGAGGAATAGCATGAAGTTGCATGCAGAGCGCAAGTGTGCACCAGGACCATTACCAAAGCTTAGGAGAGATAACGTTCTCAGAAGTGCAGACGAGTCCCATACATCAAGGCTTACATAATCTTTGACACTTAGAAATTATTCCAAGTTGGGAGGAAGTGTAAGCTCAGGAGGAGGAGAGACAGTGGTCGTTGGATAAACAATCCCGAATACTCGATGGTCATTAGATCAGAGTCCATATAGGAGGAGCACATAGAGGAGGATATTAGACCTTAGCCGCCGGATCAGAGCGCATAGGACTAGAAACCGTTGGATCCAATATAACTGCGAAGAGGATAATGGCCAAGAGCCATATTCGAACTCGCAATATGTGAAGTCACAAAATGATCTGGGCCGTCGGATCACTGAGATATCTCTACCATTGATCTGATATGAAGCATTTCAGAGTTTCGCAAGTTAGGATTTTCGAGGCAACTCATAGCAGGAACTCGTGATATGTGAAGTCGAGAAATGATCTAGGCTGTCAGATCACCGAGAGATATCGACCATTGATATGATATGAATCATTTCAGAGTTTCGAAAGTTGGGAGTTTCGAGGCAACTCAAAGCAGGAATTCACGATATGCGAAGTTGCGAAATGATTTGGGTCGTTGGATCACTAGCAGATCTCAACCGTTGATCTGATATGAAGCATTTCAGAGTTTCACGAGTTGGGAGTTTCGAGGCAACTCATAGAAGGAGTTCACGATATGCAAAATCATGAAGCACCCCTCTTGCTCGGCCCCTGGTCATAGCTGGTGGTCACATTGATGAAGGTTAAGGGAGGAGCTAGCACGTCGCTAGGCTTTACAATGGAGATCACCGAAATCGTGAAATGCCTTTTCAATTAGGTTTGTGTTTACAGCCAGTGGTCACATCAACATAAGAGAAGGGAAGGATCCATCATTGCTAGGTTCCACCTCCGTAGAATTGAGAGGACAGATCTGAAACATCCATTCAAGAGCACCGTCAAGATCATGAGATTGACAGTCGTGCTCCATTGCAGGGCCAGAACATGCTCGGGCCTTAATTTCTCATGAGAGGGCCGCAATTGAAACCATGGTTTTGGAGAAAGGATGCATGGAGGCTCGTAGTGAATTGCGGGGATAAAAGCGAGTTTCCCTCAAACCACCTATGGACGCGCCTACAATCGTGTGGTCACATGAAGTTCATAGCCGGAGGTCATATCGTGAAAAATGAGCTAGTGCTCACTAAATGGAGCTTGGGAAGCACCTTTTGAATAGGATTTTGGTCACTTCCATAGGTCACGTGAAGGAAGGGGCTTAAAATCCAAAGAATCCATAATTGACTGGCTGTAACTGCTAGAACAAAGTGATTTCATTGGCCATATAACTCGAGGAGCTGGAGGGTGATCGCCAGAGAAGATGAAGAGTCTCAAGGTAACTGTCAGTGGAATGAAGACTCATCATAGAGACAATTGATAGATTGAAAAGTGTCGAAGTCTGTTACTGAAACAAAGAGGATAAACTCGATTGTGATAGAGTAGACAAAGAGTCGCACTGCCAAAGAAGGCAAAGAATCTCAGCATATCTCCCAATGATGATGAACACATGGAGCTAACCGCTAGGGAAGATGAAGAGTTTCCATGATGATCAGAAGATGACTCGACGTGAGAAAAGTATGTAGAACAGAGAAGTGAAGTGAATATGCTATTGAGCTATGTAGGAGTGAGGAAGAACTACAGTGAACAACTTGTAGGGCAGACCAGTGACGTTGTAAAAATCATGCAGAGGCATTGGACATGAGGGATGCAGAAGGTGCACAAAGAGTATAAAAACACATAATAGAGAAGAGATATGGGTAGTTGTTGAGTGCGATTCATGCGGGTAGAAGCATACAGTGTGCAGGAGCTGAAGCGTAGAAGATGCAAGGAACATAAATGCATATTTGAGAGAAGAACAAAAAGCAGAGTAAACGTGAGGAGAGAGACACTGATGCAGGTAGAGCAGAGAAGGGTATAAGAATAGTGATGAGACTGGTAAGTCGTAGATAAATGTCGTGTCACTATGATAAATTTGTATAAAGCAAAGATTTATATTTCAGGGTGGTAGGGAGGTGCTAGGGAGGATTGGTGTCCTCAGAGTTTCAAGTGGGTGCTTGAACACAAGGAGTTGTAGCTTCCATTTGGTTGCAGCCAGAAAAACCATGGTGGGAGGGTGGTGCAAGGGAGAACTATTGTTCTCTGTTATATAGGTTGGTGCCTGAGTGACTGGAAGTTGGTGCTGGAACACTTATGGAGTTGGTGCTTCCTTCTAGTGGGTGCTAGAGAAACCAGGGAGTTGGTGCTAGAGAAACCAGAGAGTTGGTGCTCTCAGCAAGTTGCAGCTTGCAAAACAGAGGTGGTAGCCTCACAATGAGCTGGTTCTCATAAGAATGATAATGTACCGAAAATAAAGATTACTTATCATATCAATAAGAAGAGGTTTTTCTCTTTATGGGTTTCCTCAGGAAATATCCGTCTCTGTATATTTCATGTGTGTGATTGATGTTGAATATTCTACTGCTTACCTCCCTGCATTATTGTGATTTTCATTGAGTTCTTTTTAAATATTTTAAAATAAGAAAAATTCTTTAAGCACAGTAACAACTGATTCACCCCCCCCCCCTCTCAGTTGTCCAACACACTTAGTCATTTTTCATGACTTACCACCTTTTACTCCTCTTTACGCTAAGTATTCCATTGCGAATGGGGGACAACCTCCCTCTTCATTTAAATTTTTCCCCCATTTTTTGTGTCGTGCACCCACAATCACACAACCATCAATTTTCACCTCTATCTTCCACATTACCCAAATTGCACCCTTCATTACTTAGTCATTTTGTTGGGTTTTATACTCTATTTTTACTGAGTGCTATACTTAGTTTATTTTTTACTTTTGAATGTAGATGCGAGAGACCATACTTGTAAATGTTTTGAAACTACACATAATAGATCTAACTAAACAATAATACACACATTTACAAAGAGAATTTGAGAAAGAAGAAGGAGAGAAAGAATAGAAGAATTCTCATTAACTGTTGTGAATAATGAATAATTTACACATGAAATAACCTGTATAACTCAATGAGTGTGCACTAGAGGAGAACCAATCCACCATAGTGGTGGTATAGAGTGATTTGGACACACATTGATAGTTACAGGAGTGAACTTCCACCTAGTCTAGTCTCTCAAGGAGTTACAGAAGTGAACTGCCACCTAGTTGGGTTAACTAGTCAACTAGTCTTCAGTTAACTGACTGAACAAAGAGTAGTGAGGAGTTAACTCAGGGAATCAATGGTAATGCACCAATATGGTGACGATCCCAAGGAAAGTGTGGATTATCTGGTGATGATCCCAATGTTGCTTGGTGACAAAACCAATGAAACATCTAAACTCAACTCAACTAGTCAAACTAAAGTGTCAACTGAAAGAGAATATTCTCCAGGTGGAATATTCTCCCCTAAAATATAGGAGATTGGATAATGACTAATTATGACTAATAAACAAGGAAAAACCTTAGGAAAAATAAATACTAGGTGTGTGTGAAGTAACTCCAACACCCCCCCTCAACATCACTATGGTGAAAATAAAGAATGGGTCTCGGTAACAAGGCCATGTTAGGTACTCAAATACAAAAGATACACTGAAATAAAGTGAGGAAAGAGGGAAAAACCCCTCCTCAAGGTACAATGTATGTAAAAATAAGAACTACAGTTGCTAGGAAACTATGTCCTTCACTCCAAGACGACTTCGCAGAGAATGAAACTTCTGCTCAGTGAATGTATCGGTGAAGATGTCTGTCATTTTTTCTGCTGAAGGACATAACTGTAAGTTGATTATCCCCTTGTGTACTAAGTCCTGGATGTAGTGCATGTGGATCTTGATGTGCTTCGTTCATTGCATCTGAACTGGATCTCTGCAGAACTTCAGAGTGCTTTGGTTGTCATACCAGATGACGATTGACCGATGAAACTGAATGCCCAACTTAGTGAGAAAATGTTGTAGCCACATACCCTGAATGGTTATGTTAACTACCCCTATTTACTCTGCCTTGGCTGAAGATAGAGAAATGGCAGCTTGCTTCTTTCTCAACCAACGGATAAGCCCAGAACCAAGACTGAGCGAGTAACCAGATGTGGACTTGTGATCAGTGCTATCGCCAGCCCAGTCAGAATCAATAAACCTGATGAGATATAATGTATAGTCTGTTGCATAATGAATCCCAAAGGTGATGGTGCCCTGTACGTATCGAATGATACACTTTTCAGCCTTCCAATGTAGCTCATGCAGCTCTTGCATGAACCTGAAAACTATGCCAACTGCATAGGAGAGGTCTAGTCTGGAGTGTGTGGGATACAACAAGATCCCCACTAGTTGTTTGTACAGTGTGCTATCAACTAGTGGAGTCTCCCTGCCATCCTCAAGTTTGATTCCTGATAGGAAAAGATTCGGAGCAGACTTGTAGTTTGTCATGTGAAATCTTTCAAGGAGATCTCGTTCATACTTGGCCTCAGAAAGTTTGATTCCTGATGCATCCTGACTGAACTCGAGTCCAAGGAAGAAGTGTAGAAGACCCATTTCCGTCATCAAAAACCTGTCATGTAGAATCCTCTTGACTGCAACAATCACTGAAGTCGAGCAACCGATGATCAACAAATCATCAACATACAGAACTAAAAGTAGAAGTGAATCAACCGTCCGGAGCATGTATACATTCAGGTCTGATTTACAAGATACAAAGTTCTGTGACAATAGGTAGGAGTCCATCTTGGAATACCATGCCGTCGGAGCCTGCTTGAGGCCATAAAGTGACTTATTCAGTCGACAGACCAAAGATGAGTCCTGCATAAATCCCTGGGGATGCTCCATGTAGATCTCCTTAGAGATATCACTGTGAAGAAATGCATTCTTCACGTCCATCTGATGGACTTCCCATCCTTTGGCTGCCGCAATGGCAAGTGTCAATCCTATAGAATCCAACTTCGCTAATAGAGCGAAGGTCTCATCATAGTCAATACCATGAACTTGCTGAAAGCCTTTGGCGACAAGAATGGCTTTGTATCTGCTAATCTATCCATCCATTGTGCTCTTGGTCCTATAGACCCATCTACATTTGACAAGTTTCCTCCTAGAAGGAAGGGGAACTAGATCCCAAGTATGGTTCTCAAGGAGGGAGTTGTACTCCTCCTGCATGGCGGATTCCCAAAAGGGATTTCCAACAGCCTCTCCATAAGACTGTGGATCTGAAGACTGAACCAAGAAAAGATTCCTGGAGGGAAATGGTTCAGTGGAAGTGAGTGAAACAGGAGGCTCCTCGAAATAAGATCGATTCCTCCTAGTATCGGCTGGATCACCAAAGTGATCCCCTGCATCCTGAAGAGTATTATGTGCCCACTTGGGCCTCTTCTCTAGCTCTGCAACTACATTTAGATGCTCCGAATCTGCATCTGACTGTACTGACTCTGAATCTAAATCATCTGAGTCCTCTAAATCATAACTCTCATATGAAGAAGAGTCAACCTGTGCATGCTCATCATCTCGAAGAGGTGGACGAATGAAGGTGTCTGCATGCGACTGTTGAGGTGCATGCGAGACACTTTCCTCGAATTGGATACTTCGCTCAATGATGAACCCATCAGGGGAAATATCAATAAACCTATATCCCTTCACATCGTCGAGGTATCTAACAAAAATACACTCAGTGCTCTATGGATCAATTGCCTTCCTCTTTTCATAGGTAATTCAGGCCTATGCATGTGAACTGAAAATGTGAAAGTGGGTCACTTTCGGTTTGAGGCCGCTCCAAGCCTCATAGGGGGTCTTATCCTTGACAACTATACGGGGAGATATGTTTTGGATGTATATTTCACAATTAAGTGCTTTGACCCATAGTCTCTGTGGTAGTGACTTTTCATACAACATGCAAGATGCCATCTCCTTTAGAGATATGTTTTTCCACCCAACAACTATGTTTTGCTATGGAGTATAGGGAACTGTTTTATGCAATTGAATCCGTGACTCATGGAAAATATTATGGATCTCATTATTTACATACTCTTCCTCGTTATAAGTTCACAGGACTTTGATCTTCTTTCTGGATTGTGTCTTAACTAGGGATTTGAAATCTTTGAGGTGTTGAAAGACCTCATATTTTTGCCTGAGAAAGTAGATCCAAGTAAAACATGAGAAATCATCAACAAAAATGAGAACAAACCTCATTTTTCTGATGGATGGATGCAGAAAAGGACCCATAAGGTCACTATGTATCAGATCTAAAGGTGCAGAAGCTCTCTGAGACTTTCCTTTGTCGAATTTCTCTTGAGGGTGCTTTTCGAGAACAAATCCCTCACATACTCCCTTGGAGAAATGGACGTCTGGTAGACCATCAACCAATCATTGCTTGCTAAGTTGTTGCATGTATCTAAAATTCATATGTCTAAACCTTTCATGTCATATCCTACTACATTCATCAACATGAGTAAGCAGTAAAGCATAATCAATTTCAATGAATTCATAAAATGTATACAATCTAGACTGATGATTTACCTCATTGGTATCAACCCTGGAGTTGGTTTGCATGTCGTATATGTCCACAAAATTTGGTGTGAATATGAATTTCTTTCTGGTGCCGGAATTCGTCATCTGATACATGGAGAGAAGGTTGACAAAAAGTTTGGTAACGTGCAACACATTCTCGAAGCTTCTATTGGTGAGTTCAATCCTTCCTTTGCCGGTGACTTCGACATAAGAGTTGTCCCCCATCAGAATAGGAGGACCTTTGCATGCATCCAATGAAGAATATACTACTTTTGAGGCAACCATGTGATGTGATGCTCTTGAATCAACGATCCAAGCATTGAGAGAGGAGTTGATGGCAATCAAGGCATGGCTAGAATTGCCTTTCTTGGAATTATGATCTTCTGGCTTCTTCTTCTTGGCACCCTCGGGGATGCGATATCCAAGGTTGTTTTTCTGAAGTATTTGGGACATTATATCTATTTTATTTTTTATGCATGCAGATTCTGGATGGAATCCTTTTTGACAATACAAACATTTATCTCCTTTTCTTCCCTTTTCCCCTTTAGATCCAGAGGCATCAGTGAAGGGTTTTGTGTACCCTTCCTTATTCGAATGTACATGAGATTTTCGTTTATATTTATTTTTAGATTTCTGATATTTGTGGCTGCCATCATGCATAATGAGTGCATGTGTCCTTGGGCCTTTGATTGTTCCCATTTTGATGAGCTTGGTTTTCTCTCGTGTTAGGGATTCGATAAAGTCCTCAAGAGAAGGCATCTTCCAGGTGGCTCCGGAGGAGAATTTGACAGAATGGAATGTGGATACGAATACAAAGAATTCATGACCAATCTTGGAGAGAATGGTGAGAACCATTTGTTTCTCCTCCTTCAATTTATCAACCCCGCAAGATTTGAGGTGTGACAGTAAATCCTTGAATTTTGTAAAGAAATATTGGATATTGTCGAAGCTTCATCCAACATGTGTCCCCTCATATCATCTTATTTTCCAAAGATCCCTTCTAAGGTGGTCCGAGCTTCATTGGGATTCTTACAGGAATATATGTGAAAAAGGAGATCGGGAGAAATAAGACTGCAAATTGTTCCGAGTGCCTCATCCATGCAATTTAAGTACTTGGATTTTTCTATG
>SNQJ01S0203042.1:0-22416 GCA_010110895.2 Picea sitchensis | reverse complement strand
CAAACTTTATCTTGGACAAAGACTTCGTCAAAATATCTGTAGTCTGCTCATTGGTGGAGATATATTGGAGAACCACTTCTCCCCTCTGGACTTTATCACGGAGAAAATAGTACTTGATCTCAATGTGCTTTGACCTATCATGGAACACCAGATTCTCTAAGAGCTTCACACAACTTTGGTTATCACAATATATCATGATCGAATCCAACACCTGATCAAACAGTCAAGAAACCAGCTTACAGAGCCACATTGCTTCCGTACAAGCATCACAAGATGCAATATACTCTACTTTTGTAGTGCTGAGTGCAACAAACTTCTGTTTTTTGCTAGCCCATGATATCATAGCAGATCCCAAACTGAAACACATACCATAAGTACTCTTTATGTCATCCATACCCCCTGCCCAATCTGAATCAGTAAATCCATGCAGTTGTACATCACTATTTGAGGCATATCTCAAACCATAAGTTATCGTCCCACGAAGATATCTCAATATATGCTTTGCAACTATCCAATGCTCTTGTCTAGGTTCCACCTGGAGCTGGCTCAACATGTTCACAACAAAGAAAATGTCTGGCCTAGTATTCACCAAGTACATCAAGGAGCCAATCAACTAATGGTATAGGGACGAGTCTATTGGATCAGAATCAGAGTCTCTCAACTTCCTGAAATCTGTTACCATGGGAGTTGCCATGGATTTACAATCCACCATCCCAAACTTCTGAAGGATCTTTACAATATACTTCCCTTGTCCTAGGAAGACTTCACCACACTTATACCGTACTTCTAATCCCAAATAGTAGTGCATGAGACCAAGATCCTTCATATCAAATTTAATGTCTAGCTCCTTCTTACACTGAATAATGAGAGGCTCTGCACCTATTAGGAACAAATCATCAACATATAACAGTAGAATCACATGTGCATTATTCACAACTTTGTAATAGAGATTTGGATCAGCATGACTCTTGGAAAATCCAAGTCTTGTCAAGTAGTTATCAATACGTGCATACCAAGCTCTTGGAGCTTACTTGAGTCCATACAAGACCTTCTTCAATATGCATACATGGGTTTCTCTTGGGTGCACCTCAAAACCTTGAGGTTGCTCTATGTATACTTCTTCCTCAATCATTCCACTGAGAAAGGCGGTCTTTACATCCATCTGATGTAAACTCCAACCCATTGATGTTGTTGGAGATATGATGGCTCTAATAGATGTATATCTGTCAACTGGAGAAAACGTCTCATCATAATCTTCTCCCTCCCACTGAGAGAATCCTCTAGCCACAAATCTCACCTTGTATTTATCGATACTTCTACTCATTGCATGTTTTATCTTGTAAATCCAATTAGGCAGAATTTCCCATACATAGTTTTTCATGATTAATATTCTTCCATCACAACTTCCTTCTATTCTTTCTGCTTGACTACTTCATCAAAGGTGGAAGGTTTTGTAATTGGAATATGGTTTTGACTTCTTGCTTTCTCTGCTTCCTTTATAATTGATACTTGGTGAGACCATCTGCTTCACCACTGATGAAGTCATCTAATCCATGCTTGCAACTGTCACTGTAGCTCCCTCCTAGATTTATCACCTGTGACCTTCCTGGAACAAGAACAACAACAAAGGAAAATAACAGACAACATTCTTCAACACTCTTCCAGTGTTGTGATCAATCATTCTTCCATAGTAACTTATTTGGAACAAACAAATACATATCCATGGTAGCCTCCACGAAATCTTGTAAGATAACCTGCCCGAGACAAGAACAATAAAAGTATTTCTAGTATAATAGCATTTTCATAAGAACATATCTATGGTAACAAGAATGAATAACAATTTCATGATGATCAACATAGTATGATCAAGGTGAACTACCCATGAGAAAAACAAGAAATATCTCTCTAGAGGAGATGTTAGTTCATTTTGCAAACAAGTACAATAAGCATCTATATCAATAGTATTCACATGCCATCAAGTATTCATTACATCTAGCAGTGATAAAACCTTTCAAAGACTACTTTCACAATTTGTAATGTAGCAACTATCAATCTTGATATGTGCAAATTGGAAACTTATCAATTTAATCAAACCTGGAACTTGAAGCCTCAACTGCTATGGAGAGTGCACTTGTTCCTTTGAATGTATTGAATCAACGATCATTGCTTCGACAAGGTCTCTAGTATATTCCCTGCAAACATACTCATGCTTTGCTAGATGATATAACTTGAGAAGCATATACAAGTGCATAACTTTGAAATCTTTGTAGCATCGTCCAACTTGTCTTTCTAATATGAAACTAGACGCCATCTTGACAAGATGAGATTAGAAACTGAATAACAAGGTTCAATGATTAAAGCAAGCTAGAAACTTTGAAATTTCAACTTTGACCTCAAAGTCAATTTGATCATAAGTCAACCTTTGATGTTGACTTTGACTTTGACCAATCAATCGTTGCTTTGACAAAAAACTCAAACTTGACATTTTTGCTAGCTGAGGGTGCCAAGAGGTTCACTAGGATAGGGCACACTAGGATGTCAAAGAAATATGCCAAACACTTCAATTAAGGTGCTCGAACAAATGGGTTAGGGCTTGTTGCCACTGCAAAACCTAACTGCAATTGCAACTGGTGCTATAACAAGCTTGACAATGAACTTCCCAATCTACCTTCCAATGGTTAAACTGTCTGAAGATAGCATGGGGCCATAACTTGTTAAAATAATTGATGTGCTCGTTTTCATTGTAGACAATATCTTTATTGTCACCCATCCATAGACACAAAGCCACCCCCGAGCACCTTAACCTTTGACATAATTATTCCGGAAAGCCATACTAGAACCAACAAATAAACCCTAGTTGCTAATTGCAACAACAACTCAAGACAAGTAGAGCGCTACTTCTCCAAGGGTAGCACACAAGAGAGAGAGTCTCCATATCCACAAAACAAGTACCATACACAACTGCAACAGCTGCAGCTGCACTACTCTCTCAAACTTGCGCCATACATAGCAAGAATATCACCAAGAGTATTACCAAGAATATCACCAATAATATCACTTAGAGAGAGACCAAGACCAAGAGATGACCATACCCCCTTATTCCTCCGTGCAGTTGTAGTTGCAGCTGCAACTGTAGCTCTCCACAAGACTTGCACTTTGTTTGGGTGTACAAATGAGCTAAAATGTCCTCTATTTATATTAATTTGTCTAATGAGTTTTCTGGCCTAGCCAACCTGACTTTCTGGTAATTATATTTTCTGTTTATCTTTTTCCTGTGGAGCTGACTTGTCTTTCTAGAAGATAATATTCTAATATTATTTATTTTGCTAGGCCGACTTGTCTTCTAGGGTTTTCACACATTTGTTTAGGGTTTCCCTTGCTTCCAGAATATTCCATTCTAGTTAAAGGTTACACGTGGAGGTTAATACCTCCCACAACTACCGTAACATCAACATTAAGGACTATGGTGTCCTCTACGGTAGTGATAGGCTCGTGATAAGTACATTAATTAACCTCGTGTCATTCTATGTGGAGAAGGCAACCTACTCAAAGAATTGTGAGCGAGTTCATCCTTCTTCAACAATAGAGATAGAGAAGAAGAACACCTATGTTAAATCAAACTATAAGAGAATAGAAAGCCTTTTCATAGAGTTATGAATTTTGTCTCTCAATTATTGACCTTTAGATTGTGGTGTTTCTGAGTGCCATGCTTTTGGTTTAAATTATAACATGTTTTTGCATATTATCTATTTGTTATGATACACATGCAAACAAAGAGGCATTGTAGTCCTTATATCATTTATTGTAATTTGAAATATGCTTCTTCTAGGTTGAGAGGATTGAGATGCAAGGGCATATTAGAAAAAACTTCAATTTAAGATTTGTAGAAGGACAATTCAAGTGGTTGTTTTTGAGATTTGAGATTCAATGTTGTGGGGATTTTTGGTAAAGGGGTGCATAGTCTAAACATGCTATGACTTAGACCTTTTTCAGTTATTTTTTTTGTTTTGATTATTTTTACTCAAAATCTAGCTAAAAATTTAGAAGAATCACTAGAATCACAAATATCAATTATTAAGATT
This sequence comes from Picea sitchensis, assembly GCA_010110895.2. NCBI lineage: Eukaryota > Viridiplantae > Streptophyta > Pinopsida > Pinales > Pinaceae > Picea > Picea sitchensis. The sequence goes on along the minus strand of SNQJ01S0203042.1, from coordinate 18,334 downwards.
GCACAATCCAAATACAATAGGAATTGAAAAGACCTTTTTGTCATTTTTTTTTTTTTGATTATTTTTACTCAAAATCTAGCTAAAAATTTAGAAGGATCACTAGAATCACAAATATCAATTGCACAATCCAAATACAATAGGAGGTGAAAAGGTTAAATCCATTTTTACAAACAAAAATGAAAAATTACAATTCTAACAATTGATAGATAATTGTTAAAAAAAATCCAAATTATCAAAAAAAATCCAAATCACAAAACGTTTAGACACAATACTACAAATGGTAAATAACTAAACAGGCTCTTGATTGAAATTATAATAATATATAGCGGGGAGGTCTTTACCGAGACAGGAGCCATAGGTTTGGTCACCGAAGCAGAGGCTCGGTTCAGGTCTTGCAAAGCTTCCATACAGATTCATTCGTTATAGTGTAGGGCAGCCGCATAGTTGAGGTTCTTTAGCGCGGAAGGGCGGTTGTGGTGGTTGCTAGGAGAAGGAAATCCTCGGCTCTCAATTTTATCTGCGGAAATGGTAAGACTTGCCTTCATGGCCTCCAATGGCGCCATCTATATTTACAGATCTCCGAAGAGGTTTTTTTCTTTTTTTTGGGTGTGTTTTTCATGTGTTTAGAATATTAAAACCCTAGAGCCAGAGTTCAGTTTTAATGAGATTACAACCCTAGAAATTACAGATTTCTGAAGAGTTGATTTTGTGTTTTTTATATTTATTTAGAATACTAAAACCTTAGAGTCAGAGTTCAGGATTAATGAGATTACCCTAGAATCCTTCTTGGTAATGGCTCCCCAGAAATCATATTCTTTATAAAACATACGTTTATGCTTTTCTCATTCGTGTGACTGCAGACGAAACGCACGAAGAAGGCCGGTATTGTGGGGAAATATGGTAAGGTTTCTTGCTCGTCGTAGGGTTTAATCTTTTAATAAGATTTGAAGCATGTTTTGCTACTGTGAGTCACTTGACACTGCTGCTTTCTGTTTCAGGTACCAGATATGGTGCCAGTTTGAGAAAACAGATTAAGAAAATGGAAGTCAGTCAACATTCCAAATTCTTCTGTGAATTCTGTGGCAAGGTATGTAACATTTATAAACACTATTTCATCATTAGCATTTTCGATTTGATCAAATTTTTTCACTGGGGCTTTGCCTGGCCAGTGAAAGCAGGGTGTTGTTGTTGTTGCCCCACCCAGGGTTTAATCCCTCCAGGAAGGGTCATGTTTGCCCTCGCGGGCAGATTCTCCCCTTTAAAGGGGCCGCCGTTGTTAACGGAAGGCGTCACAGCTGTTATGCTGGGCCTGGTGGTCACACATCATATCTGGAACACAATGCTCTTGATAGGCGGTGGATGATAGGTAGTGAAAGTATTAATCATTTTAAATGTTTTCGATCTTATGTAATTTATCCTTTATTCATTATCTCCAAATCTCAAAGCTCAAAGGCATCCCGGTAGATACTAATAGATTATGGTGGTGGGTAAGGGGATCTCGGTAGATACTAATAGATTCTGGTGGTGGGATATTATGGTGGTGGATAAGGAGATCTCGGTAGAAAGTTGAAACTAATATATTCTGTGATTTTGGTGGTGGGATAGGGGGATATTATGGTGGTGGATAAGGGGATCTAAGTAGATACTAATAGATTGTGGTGGTGGTATAGGGGGATCTGGGGAAATATTCCCCAGGCTCTCTCCAGCCTAAAAATAAAGGGTGTTATGGTGAAAATAACTCCATCACCTTGAAAAATCACTAAAGTATTTTGCATAGCATTAACCGATTTAAAAAATCAAGAGAATTTATTTTTGATTATTTATTTCTCTATAAGACGGATGTTCATCTTTTTAATAAATTTAAAAGTTCACCATTATGAGTATAACCCATAACTAGAACGGGTAGTGAATATAGTTTAAAGCTTGTTTGAAACAGAGTTTTCTTGTGATTAAGTAATGTCGTAATGTAGTGCACCTGTCATTGTGCCCTTAGTTTGCTGTGAAGAGAAAAGCAGTTGGAATTTGGGGATGCAAAGACTGCGGAAAGATCAAGGCAGGTGGTGCGTACACTCTCAAGTAAGTCCAATTCCTTACCCTTTTTGTTTTTTTTCTTTGAAATTGCATCTAGAAATATGCCATGAGAGGCCAGGGTCTGTACTACATGACATGTGTTCCGTTCAGCTTAGGTGCCGGGTCTGAGGGGTATCCATTTTACTAAAATTGCCAGGGACTTGCTCCTGTACTCATCCCAAGTTACTTGTTTTTTCTTTATTTGCTCTTTTTTCCCACACATGCTCTGGGCTGTGATAATCAGAATACCTGCTCTCTTTAATCTTGTCTGTGGGGGAAAATCTTGTGTCAGATGTAGGTTTGGGTCATTTATATTTAATATATTTCGTTAAAATGCCATTTCTAATCGTTATTGTTAAATCATTTGCAGTACTCCAAGTGCTGTGACTGTACGAAGTACCATTCGGCGTTTGAGGGAGCAGACAGAAGGATAAACTATTTTCAATTTTGTACCTTTGAGCCTTTTGGATGAATATCCATGCAAGGCCAGTTTTAGGCTCTAGATTTTGCAGTGATTAGTAGAATTAAATTGCTCTCCAGATTAAAACTTTATATCAGTTTTCTGTCAGTGTAATCTTGTTAACTCCCATGGTGGAGAGATATCTTTGGCAATTTCTTTTGAAATTGATATATCTGTATCAGGCTTTGGCGATTCTCTGTCAATGAACACCAGTTAATGGGTTTACCAAATATTTCACTGAATTTAATTGGAGATAAGAGTCTGTGAAATGGCCCTTCTTCGGTTTTGTTGTATTTCCCATACATGCTTATTCATAGAATGATAATTTTAGTTTTCAAGGACAATATTAGAAGTTCTTTAATATTTTTAGCTATTGTCCCCATTCAATAAGGAAAAATGGCATTTAAATGTCATGCATTTTTTATTTGCCAAAAAGAGGATGTTTACTTTGCTTGAAAACCTGTGGTGCACTGAGTTTCTGTCAATACAGGGAAGGGGGGTACTCTGCTGGAAGGTACGAACCAATTTTCTGCTTGTCATAGGAAGCTGTAAAACACTCTTTCGTACCATGCACAGTTATTACTGCTTGTCATAGGGAGCTGTAAAATAGTAAATGGCAGTTCCAACAGGTCTGTGGAATATTGATCAGGTTGAGGTCCTTCAGCCAGTATTCCTCAATTACRTGACTCTTTTGCTTTGCACACTAGGCAGAATGCAGCATATAMAAAAGTTYAATATTTCCAACTGCAGGAGATAAGAGCTTTTTGTAAACAGAAAATTYGAACTTGTTTGTCGAAAATTGTTTGTTGAAAATTGCTTCATGCATTTCTTTTTTGAATGGTCRAATCTGTTGATCTAAAGGCTCTACATACAATCCGAAATTATGCATATATTTATCCTTCRATATGCTAAGTAAGGTTTACCCTGTTTTTGTGCTTGTCACATCGGCATATTATCATTTCTYAAGCATACCTGGAACTGGTGGAATTGACTCATGTTCCAAAGGTATTAAATTTAATCTTAGTATAGGATTGGATTTATCTTTTTAAGGTATATATACTTTTTTTTTCAAAGCATATAAATCTCTTCCCCAAAATTATACCATCAGAATATTTTCTGATGGCTTGCATTTCTGTTCATACCCATTTACTATTTAGTGATGCCACTTGCCCCTCTTTAGTTTGCCCTTTTGAAAATTTATAACGAAGGTTATGACATGTACATTTCATTAGGGTTTTACTTCTGGAATACTTGTCTTTCTATGTCTGGATTGAAGGTATTATTTCCTTATGTCTGGATTTATCTTTTTAAGGTATCTATACCTTTTTTTTCAAAACATATAAATCTCTTCCCCCAAATTATACCATCAGAATATTTTCTGATGGCTTGCATTTCTGCTCATACCCATTTACTATTTAGTGATGCCACTTGCCCCTCTTTAGTTTGCCCTTTCGAAAATTTATAACGAAGGTTATGACATGTACATTTCATTAGGGTTTTACTTCTGGAATACTTGTCTTTCTATGTCTGGATTGAAGGTATTATTTCCTTATGTTTTGAGTGGGGTTTATAAATGAAATATAGGATGAAAATTTAGTCTTGATCTAAGAAAGAGGTAAAAGAAGTTACAGGGTAGATCTTAGGTTTTTTGAAGAGTTTGACAAAATATAGCCGTTTTCCGGTGAAAATTTCATGGAAACTAAACCCTTCAGTTGCAACACCCACAGGTTGTTGTGCTGGTTATATCTGCTAAAACAATTTCAATAACCCCTTTTGGATTTGAGGGCATTTAGCAAATTAACACATCTACGAATTTCTTGATTCTAGTTTCTATACTCCACTTGGATGATTTTATGGTATACCTCTCTGCTTTGCTTCGTTTCATAGATCTATTTATTTTTACAGTGGGATTTCATTCTTACTGTTAGGACATGCATTGGTTTTGTGTTTCATTTCTAGGAGTACTATTAGTCAGTGAGATGTGTAAATGCGTTGAAATGGTTGTCTACATAGGATTATAAAACGTTTCCGTAAACCATGATATTAACTTAATGCATATAACATATGTCTCCATAAACCAAGAAATTAACTTAATGCACATAAACCTACGAGGACCTTTTAACATATCATACTAAGAGGTCTTGACATTACCCATGCCAAGTCTTAAGTTAAACGAAATGAAAATGGTGTTGGTTAATTCATTTTTCAATTGCTTGTATGGCTGGCGTTTTTGGTGCAAGGAATGGACTCTTTTCAAGCCAACGTACTTCAGGTTAAAAACCATTTCCAGTTGCATACCAGATATCCATTCCATTAAAAAAGTAATAGTGTTGTAATGTAGAAAGTCGAATGGCCTGAAGGGTGTAGACATTCAAAAACTGAGCTAATAATAGCAGGAATAGAGAAACATTCACTAGATGAGTGCGGACAAAAGACAAATCTGCACCATCTTATCTACAAATGTCAAGAAGGTTTGGCAAACCTGCTTGAGAGGGCACCAATGCTGAAACTGAAAAATCATAGACAAATGTATCTTGATGGGAGGATCTGCTGAAACCCCATCATGAAATATTTTTATGGATAAAGAGCCCGGATCTCTGCTACAAGCTCTCTTATATAATCTGTCCACCTCTTTGTTAGTCTCCTGAATCCCGATAGATACGATGAAAGTGTACAAGGTTAAAACTGCTTGTTGAAGACTGCCATGCAGTCCCAAATTTCTGTCTTCTTACTCCATTCAGCTATTCCACCACTAATTTGGAATCCCCATAAATGTTGATATCATTTGATCCTGCTTCTCGTGCTCTGGTCATTAGAATGGTGGCTGCTTTAATTTAGCTCCCTGTCAGAGCATAATCGAAATGAATTTGGTTGGTTATCAGAAATCACGAAGCTCCCTTGTGCTCCACGTGTTTGAATTTTTGTAAGCAGCACTGTCAAAATAGCCTTGAAACTTGTTGGAGTTGATATGCAGATTCCTGACTGTCCTCCTTTGCTTTGTTGAAATTTGTGTAGGATCCTTTTATCCTGTAGACAGTTTGGGTAGGACCGTAGGAGTAATGACATTCCTTTGGAAAATTGATTCATTTCGAGATGCAAAGCTGCTTGTAAAATGAAGCAAGGCAATGAGTGGTCTCTTTGCTTACTTCATTTCCAACCATACGCTTCCAAAGCCTCGTAATGAAACAAATCAATGAGTGGTCTCTTTCCTTATTTCATGATCTTCCAACCATGCTTCCAAAGCCTCCTCTATCGATTCTCCTTCCCACTTTCCTTTTCCTCCAGTTTTGCAGCAGACAATACATCCGTCAAATGACATTAAAGGAAGAATATGATTTACTGTTTCATTATTTTCTTTGCAGAGGAAACAAAGTCCAGGACTTGCCATGACCGTCTTTGTAGATTATCCCATTTCAATACTCATGTTCTGCAAAGGAAGCCATAAAAAAATTCCTAGTTTGTAATGGGGCGTGAAATTTCCATATTAATTCTATCTACATATTTCTTCATCAGGGCTATACATGGCTTTATCATATCCAATTTTCATTCAATATAAAAGCCCCCTTCATCGTTTGCTTCCCAGACAAGATAATGCCATTGGAGTGCTCGTGGATTCAAGGCTTGATTTAGCTCATCTACATATTGCTTCCAATTGTCTGTGATATGGTCATGAATCCTCTAATCATTAGCCTTCTTCCAGCGTGCAGTCCACCATTTATCTTGTATTTGATTATAAACATCTTGCCAGAAAGTGTAAATTTCTATCATAAAGGAAGTTTACAAGTTAAGATATTTTGAGCACCTCCAGACCTTTGATCCAAGGGTCTGTGCGGTTTCTCATCTGCTGTCAACTTCCTATTAACCAGGGCAGATTGTCCTCCAATTAAGGGATATATAGCTATTCCCTAGTTCTTCATTTTCTATAAGTATGTATTCATTGTTCTATACTCGGGGTCAATATATTTCAGTTTCAGAACTGATTGACACATCCCTTCTGTGACTTCTTTTGTGGCAAGTGCATTTGATATATCGGTCCTTACCTTCATTGCCCAACGTCCCCATTTTTTGGGCTTTGCGATCGTTTTCCAGCTTTACTAGGGTAATACCTTCTTTGTCTCTTTTCCCTGCCCATGGATATCTAAAATAGAGCTTCCTAATTTTGTTCAGGATACCTAAGTAAAAATGCTACTGTCATCCAATAAACTGGGGTCGCCTCTATCATAGTCTTGATTAGTGTTAGTTTGCCTCCTTATTGTTTTTCACCTGTTGCACCGCGAATTGATTTTATTCTCTATCTTTTCAAAAAGCCATAACCAGAGTAGTCATTAACTTTTAGGTTGAAACCCGGGGCTTCATAGAATCCTCAAGATTTTTAACTTGTAAGGCAGTAAAGCTTTAATCCATTTCTTTGTCATCACGACTGTGATAGATGGCTACGGTAGATTTCCCTAGATTGATTTCAATTCTCGTTGCTAAGAAATTAGACCGAGTGCTTCCCCTATGTACTTTGTTTGCATCTCTGACTGTTCACATTCCAAAGAGGGGAATATCATCTTCAAACAACAGATGAAAAATGTTGAGATCTGCGGTTAGCTTTTGAATTTCCCTTTTACCTTCAGATTATTCAGGGTTATGCTCAGGCCTTCTCTACTAGCAATGAGAGAAGTGGAGACGAAGCATGGCCATGTCTTAATCCCATTTCAGGCTTGAAGAAATGTGTGGGAGCACTGTTTATCAACACTGTACAGGTGGCTGTAGAGCAACATTCCTCTATCCTGTCTATAGGTGGGTCAAACCCTAAATGGATAAATTGCAACCTTATAGGAAAGTCTAGCCTACTCTGTTGTACGCTTTTGATAAATCCAATTTGATGACCATCGCTGGGATCTTCATCTTCTTGATCAAATGAAGAGGCCTGAGATTTTCTTCTTCTTGATAGAATGAAAAGCCTTTGGAGCTATCTCTACTGCATCAAAAAATTGCCTCCCTTTTAAGAACCCAAATTGCTCTTCAGAGATAACCCTGGATAGGATGGGTTTCATTCTTACTGCGTTTACATTTGCTTACACATTGAGACAGGTCTATAATAATCAAAGGTTTTAGGATTTAGGATCTGGATTCCTCCACAGCAAGCATTAGGTCCCTTCCAATCAATTCAAAGAAGCTTCGGAAGAATTCAGTGGACCATTCCTATGGTCTTAAAGCTTTGTCACCTTGGAAAGATGCTAAAGCTTCGTTCAGCTCCTCTTCACCAACATGGGCTTTTAAGGATTCATTTTGTTCATCATTACCAGGGAAGTAGGAAAAGGTCTGCAAGATTTCCCCAATATTATTTTGCCCAGGGTTTGTGAAGATGCCTTTGTAATGTTCTATTGCGACCTTTGCAATTCCATCAAACTGAGAGAGTGGACATTCCAATATTTGTTCTGTGACCTCCCAGATTGTGTTTTGGGCTTTCCTAGCTTATGCATATGGGTGTAAATACTTGTGTTTTCTTCACCCTTTTCAGCCAAATTGCCTTACTTTTCTGTCTTCAAGTTTCCTCTTCCCAAGATATGACTATTTTGTTCATTTCTCTCTCAGAGTTTGTCTAGAGCCTCTTTGACTATTCAGATATCAAAACCTGTCTTAAGCTCCTCGTAAATCACCGCCATCCTGTGTTCTATTGAATTTAAGTAATTTCTTTCGAGGTGTTTTGCTGAGGGATCCACTCTTTTGCTTTGATCTTTAATTTGTTCCTTCTTCCCTCCAGTTTGTCCATAAATTCTTTCACTCTACAGAGATGGAACCCCTCTTAAGCTCCTTGTGAATCACCTCCATCCTATGCTTGACAGAATTTAAGTCCTTTTTTTCAAGGTGTTTTGTTGAGGGGTCCACTCTTTTGCTTTGATCTTGATCCTTTAAAATTCTCATTCATGGCTCCATTGCATGTATCTCACAAGCAGGGTCATAAGGTATCCTTATTCTAAATGAACAAGGGCTCTGAATTTGTCATATTTTTATCCAGAAGGGGTTGAACTTGAAAGGAGGAGGTTTTTGATTTGCACTTTCCAGTTGAAAAAGGATTGGGAAGTGCCCTGATGTACCTTCTACTCCAACCCATGATCTGTACCTCCCTGTTTTGGCCAGCATGTTGCTGGAAACAAGAAAGCGATCTTATCTTTTTGCATTTGTTGTCTTGATAGTGCTTTTGTTCGTCCTTGTTGCACAGGTCCCTAGGTTCCACATCAACAAGGCTTTTGTCTTTGAACAGTTTTTGGAACAACTTGGTGTCTGTATCACGTTTAGATCTCCTCCCCTTACTCAGATATCAATGTCCAATGCTGACTAGGGATATGGAATTTTGATCTCTTTAACTTCTTCCACTTATATTTATCCCTCAGGGCCACATCTAAATCGCAAATTTTATGATAAGACTTTCGTGCTCATCTTTGTGAGGCATCTGCCCCTGAGTGATCCCAAATGATTCAAACAAACAAATGGTTGTAAGACTTGGTGCTTGCAAGCTAGTTTGACAATTAATGAATGGTAAACAAGCTATGTAAAACAATGCAAGTGATCCCAAATGATTCAAACAAACAAATGGTTGTAAGACTTGGTGCTTGCAAGCTAGTTTGACAATTAATGAATGGTAAACAAGCTATGTAAAACAATGCAAATGTAAAAGTTGATTAAGACCGAATGAAACTGGGAAGGAAAAACGAGTTAATTAAAAGATAAAAAAAGATAAAATAGGAGAGAAAGTTGAAGAATGGGAAATGAATGCAAATTATCATTAATTCTTAAAAAATGTGAATGCAAATGATTTAAACATTCATAACAACAATTAAACATGCACAACAACATTCATACATACAAAATACATAGTAAATACAACATTCAATCATAGCATTAAAACTGTAAATGACACAGTGGTCAAAACACTTATCTTTTAAAAAAGTTTTACTCAACTGGTTGTAGACGACATATGTTTTACCCAACTGTAGGCTCTGTTGCACCATTTCTTTCTGCAACTAGCCACTCCCAAGCTGGGGCTATGAGTCCACAAGGATGGATAGACTCCTACAGGTGTATATATTCCCATTGTAACAATGCAAATATCCACTAAAACATAATGATACGATGCTTACAACAATTCCATATGCCCAACTCTCTTTCCCATCAATCTGCACAACTTAAAAGATGAGTTTTTCTTCTCAGCACCGTAATCCCTCTGAGAATCTCCATCTTCTTCAGGGCTCCCGACACAGACTAGCCAAGAATTTCTCTACTGGGGGTTCCAGGATATCCAACTGCGACAAGAGTGTTCACACAACATTTGCAAATGCTCTTTGGGTGATTCCTTAGCAGAATAACACTTACACATGGAAGCCCCATTCTCGACATAATTACTAGCTTCAATAAGCTATCTTCAATACCCACTATGACTACCTACTCTTTCTCAACACTATTTTTCCTTCTTCCTAAATGTTAAAAACTGTTCCTTCTTCTATTCAAATTTCCCCTTTTCCCATGTTTGCTTGACTCTTATTCTTCCCCCAAGGATGATTACATTCAATCCATGTGTTGACGTGGGCGAAATGCCCTTCAAAGACATGAGTGCTTCTCGATACAAGGTCTCAGTTAGACTACTTACCGTTTGGGATAGGAGACCCATCTGGATTTTGGGCCAATTACCATTATTGGTAAGAGGGTGAGTGAATGGTTTATGGAATGAGGAAATGCAGATGCAAACTACGTTAATGCTGAAAAAATAGAACTATTCTATCCTATTCTAGCTAGGAGCAGTAAGACTAATAGATGAACAAATAATAATGTCAACGATCCTTGGGCAAAACCTTTATTTAGATCACTGTTAAAGGACAAAATGTCAACATAAGCATAAATAAATGTATGATAGGATAAAGTCCTTTACATTAATTCATTCATGCATATCTATTCACATCTCAGAGTAATGCTAAAAGAGAAAAAAGCAAATACTATAGAAGAGAGTAATGCTAAAAGAGAAAAAAGCAAATACTATAGAAGAATGCTAATAAAAGAGAAAAAAACAAATACTATAGAAGAAATCAGATGAACAAATAATAATGTCAGCAATCCCTGTGCAAAACCTTTATTTAGATCACTGTTAAAGGACAACTACGCAAAACCTTTATTTAAATCACTGTTAAAGGATAAAATGTCAACATAAGCATAAATAAATGTATGATAGGATAAAGTCCTTTACATTAATTCATTCATGCATATCTATTCACATCTCAGAATAATGCTAAAAGAGAAAAAAAAAGAAATCCATTCATATAAGAAAACTCCTTTAGGAAAAGGAAACCTTACAACACTTCATAATAGCCATATGTTCATTGGAAATAGTTCACAACATAATTGCTACAATGAAACACTTCATAATAGCCATATGTTCATTGGAAATAGTTCACAACATAATTGCTACAATGAAACATGCATTTTTCTGTCAAAATGGCCATGAGGTCTTTTCACTATTATTTTAAGAAAAATAGTTAAAAAAATTACAGAGTTGAAGAGCCCTTTAGAATGGGTACTCTTTTGCTTATATAGCTTAGTTTGGTAACTGTTCTTGTGACTTCTTGAATTCCTCAAGAGACAATTGCAAACTTTTCACCTTCTACACTCCATTTTTTTCCAACTTAAACAAAAGAAAATATGATAAATACAAATTGAAATTTTATTCTATTTCTCTCCTCTGTCTTTATCCCGGATGTAGATAGCCCATGCTTCACGATATTCATAAATAGAAAGTATTATGTGATATAGTAGAGACTCTAGGGCGATATCATGGGTTGCAAAACTTTGGTAGAGAGTTTTCATGTCTCTCTCCAGGGGTTGGGTAAGAAGGTTTGGATCACACTTTGTGCTCTAGCTACTTTCACGAGATGCTCATGCATTAAGGCAGTGGTTACTTTGAGAGGGGTTACTTTGATAGGGGTGTTTGCGATCATTTCTCTAGCTCACATTTTTTCTTCTAATTCGGTGTGTATCTGCCCATTTGGTCTAGACTCTCCTAATTTTTCAAATCGGGCAAGTTGGCATTTAATGGTCAAGATCACTGTTGCTTTGTGAAGTTTAGCACATATGCCCATTGAGTTTTTTAGTTCATTTTTCAACTTTTCCCCAGTTTCTTGGCAAGTGGGCGAGAGCAATGTAGTTGAGCTCACCTTCCCAATCTATCATTCATGGTAATTTTGGGGCATTTGGGTTGTCTATTGCCCATTACTTCATTTCATTTAAAGTTTCTCTGATCACAATTAATTCTGTCCTTTTGGCTTGGGCTTTTGTTAGTTGTGCCTTAATTTGGGTTGTTTTCACGAGGAATATTTGTATTCCAACATAAAGTTCTGTGGCCAAACTATGAAGCTCCTCACTGATATTGCATTTACTCTAAATTCTTGGATGTTGGTTTTGTATTATTTGTAGAATCACATCTCTTCTTCCAAGCTTCTTATCTTTTCCTTGTATTCCTCTATTTCCTGCATCATGTTCCTCAAGTTTTGTTTGGAAGCTTGTGTGAAGGCCACGCCAGCCGAAGTGATCGACATGGGGACATCTTTAATATTTTCTACTACAACTTTCTTTGTTGTTACTGATAATGGGGCCACTCCAGTCAGTGGTATCTTTTTGATTTTTTGTTTTATAATCTCCCCTGATTCCGTGTCAAACTTGAAGGAGTTCAGGTTGACTACCTTTTGGGCCTTTGATGGAGTATATGCACCTAGCCCCAACTCTCCTAGTGGGAAATGTCCTTCGGTCAAGGGTGTGTCTGTGTTTGAGGATGATCCGGGGACATCAATGTCCATGGGGTAGAATCTTTGTTTTTCCTCTAGTCTTTTCTTCTCTTCTTCTTCTTTTGTTGCTGCTTCTGCTTTGGCCCATCTTTTCTCTGCTGCTTCTCTTTCCTTTCTTACTCGTTCAATTTCTTCTTCCTCTTTCTTCTTATGTTCTTCTACTATTTTCGTTGCCTCTTCAGTTGCAACTTCATCTATCTTCTTCTGTTGCTCTTCTTCAACTTTTTTTCATTTTTTTGTTTCCTTTGCCATTGTCCCTTCTTTCTTTTCTGTTCAACGTCTACTTTTAATCAATTTTCCTCCTCTATCCTCTTCCTCTGTTTCTTTGGCATTTTTCTCATCTTGTACTCTACCTCTATTCCGGGAGATGATTTCTCTCCTGAAAAGTACATAATCATAGGTTCTTATCCTTTTGTGGATCTTTTCTTCTTCCCAAACTTTTGATTTGTAACTCCACCTGTACTAGCAGTTGTTGCGGTGATTAGTGACAATCTTCATAGGGTTATACATGTGGAATCTTTCCTCATCGAAGTGGAAAGAGAGCAAGGTGTCTACTTCGGCTTGGGCTTCTTTGATATCTTTGAAAGAGTAGGAGCTGACCCAAAGAGGCAGAGGTGGCCAAATTATTTTCTTGTCCCTATTTAATGCTGCGCCTACTCCATGTATCACGGTCTGACAGACTATCTTGCATAAACAACCTATCAGGGACAAATTTCAGGAGCAGATGAGGAGCTATAGCGGCCCCATAAATCTTGCTAGATGTGCCATACTTAAGAAGGTACCAATCACCTACTTTTCCTACAATAGCCCGAACTTTCTCTGTCATGCAGGGTGTAGGTGCGCAAGATAGTGGTTGGTACAAGGGAATCAATAAATTTTTTCAAATTTTTTGATAGTCGAATCAATATTTGTGTTCCCAAAGAATTTTACAGTAAATATGGATGGGAGGGTCACTTGGTTGACGCTTCCAGCCCATCCTGGGGTATGCATGCACTCTGCACATCATGTCAAGTAGGTATGATGACATATGAAAGTTGAGAAATTTCCCAGGGGCCATGTGCTTTGCGACAGAGAGCGCTTCTTCCAATGTTGATGATAGAATATATGGTTAGTTAAATGATAACCAAGAAGACGTCACATAATGAAGGAGAGGTACAAATGATACTTTGAACTTATGTCCTTCTGGTTCACCGTAAAGCTTGCACTTCATGGCTACTGCATACTAATATGAGAGTCTGAGGAAATTTGTAGGATAGTCATTCGAGGCTCTGGTCTTGAGCCGTTTACTTGGTTGCCACCAACTTTTCATGAGTTCTTAAGGGTTGCGGGAAAATCCCTTTACCAGTTCATCATCTAATGCCAATTATCCTTCGTCTAAATGATAATAGGAAGCAATCATCGAGGGATGGAAAGAAGCCACTGGTTTGCCTTTTGCATTGATTATCAATCTATGGTCTAGGTCAACATGCTTCTCTATCCAAGAAATGGCTTCCGCACATGGAAAAATACCGCGTGAGTTGCGATCTCGTGCAACTTGGATTTCTTGATAGCTTTGTATATGTCGAGGTCAGGATCTTGTTCTGACAGTTGAGGAAAAATCTGATTGTTGAACATTTTGTAGACTTCTCCCCATTTGAATGAGGTCTCTTTGTCGATGAAGCATCATGTATTGTTAAAGACTGGTCCAGGTGTGTCAATATCGACTTCTTCCTCTTCTCTACTGGAAGAGACCTCAACAATAGGGGTCTTGTGGGAGTGCTCGACCTTTTTTTTCGATGGATACATGATTGAACCTGCAAAAGATACATCATATCACAACAAAATTTTTTCATCATTCATTCATACAAGTGACAAGGATTTTTTACTTCGAAATATCGCGATTTAGAAATTCTTGGATTGGAAGGCATTGTGACGGGATTTCTAGGAAGAAAAGGGTTCATCGTTTTATCGTTAATGCACTTGTTGTTACTTGAAGGGAAGGGGTTTCACATACTGGGGTTTATAGCTAAAGATGACAAAAGGTCTGGCGAGGTTTGCCTAAGACAACCCTTTCGCCATCGACCATGAGAGCAATAAACTGGGGTCAACCCATGACCATTTAACACACATCACCTGTGGCGTATAGTGAGGATTACCCCAATGTTTTGAATAAGGCTGAGTGGGAAATCGAGTTTTCCTATGAGCACAGACAGTTATAAAATGAGAAGTGCAAGCCCGCGATGAGGATGCACTCTATATCAAAGTTACAATTAAACCCTACCTTTTAGCTTAAAATACAAAGCTGCGGGGTGTTACCTATTATCATGCTTTCCCTCCTTTCCTTTTCCTTTGTTTCAAAAATAACATTTAAATAATGTTAAAAGGAGGGGAGGGAAACACTACAAACACTACAGGATAGACCATAGGAATCACTTGCTAATATTTAATCGACGAAATATTGCAAACAATAAGAACGGGGTTACGAGGAGCGACGACACATACCTTAGTTACACAACTTGGGTTCGAATCATATTTGCAAGATGAAGGCTTGAGCGATCTCGTGACTTTGTTGAATCATTTGCTTCTACGAGTGACCTTGCTACCCTGTCGATTCGTGCTCCTATTGATGAGAAATGGCGTGGAATGGGTTGAAAACAAGGTCACATGGGGGTTAAATGGAAATAAATGTCGTGAAAGTTCCAAAAGAATCCTATCGCATAAGTAACGTTATTTGACGCTCACAAATGTGACATTTGTGGAGTCTGTTCTTGTGTCGGTGAGAGGTATTTTTGGGCCGGTGTATCGACCTAAAAATGTGATTTTGTCATCGGTTCATCGGCCACACAATGCGATTGCTCACTGGTGTATCAACGCAAAATTGTGATTTTGTCACCGACGTGTATGTACCACACAATATGATTTTCTTGTCGATGTATCGACCAAGAAATGCGATTTTGTTGCTGGTGCATTGGTGGAACAATGCGATTTTGTCGCTGACGGAATGTGATTTTTCCGTTGATGGTTTGAGAGGTGCCTCCATTGTGTATCGACGAGTGCAATGAATCCTGAAAGGTTGGGTTGTGTCAGTAGAGAATGTGCATTTCTCGCCGGAACATTGACCGGGAAGAGAAAACTTCAAGAGAAGAAAAGATGAAAATTTTCTAAGTGCTCAAGAAGGTCAAAGATATTTCATAGTGTCCGGGAATAAGGATTTCTTGCCAATGTATCGCTGGAGAATGCATATTTCTCGCCGATACATAAACAAAGAATGCATATTTCTCGTCGATACATTCGTGGAGAATGCAAATCTCTCGCCAAAAGTTTGATAAAAGGAAAGAACACAATTTTGGCTAAGTGTTAGAAGCCTTTCGTAGCGACGACCAATAATATAGATTTCTCGCTGTCATTGGCTGTATTGGGGAGTTAAGAGGATTTGTGGCTAGTGTATCGACGAACAATGATAATTACTCATCGATACATTCTGTATCGGCGGCTGATTAAGATCTTTAAATTTTCTCAAGTGATCAAGTTAGGAAGAAAAGAAGATGATTTTGAACTTCAAAACTTAACAAGCAAGGATTTTTTGAGTTTATAGAGCTAAGAACTTAGAGAGAAATAATCAAAGGGGTCCCCAATTCCTTCACTTATAATAATTAGTATTATAGTCGAAGTAAATAAATTAGGGAGGGTGTTGTTTTTGGCACAACAATTGACGAGACTCTTGATGGAATCATGAATCTTTACATCATATGTTATTGGGACAAAACTAATTCCAAGAGTCAAGAATTTCACTTCAAACAATATTAAAAGAAGTCTTAGTAGGTCCCAATGAACTTGAATTTTACGACAGGATGAGTAAATATTTATACCTGGCTGGAACATGTTCCTAATTACATTTCAAAATGTGTTAAATAGAGATTCATTTTGTTTGGCTCAACTGTTCCAAGAGGCAAGTGCAGTATCTCAAGGCGGTTGTGCATTTAGGAACGCTGAAAGTACATGTCAATTGTTACATATCTATGGTGTTGCTCTGCTGCCAATGAGCTTCCATAGCCTCGACGGAGTCACCCCAGCATCACAAGCCTTGCTCCACTTCCAATGAGCGTCCATAGCCTTGACAAAGATACTTGCATGTTTCACATGATCCGAAATGCCTTTCCCTAACCTTTACCTTTCTACACACTTTCTCCTTAGTCTTATTTTAGAGGAAGGTGGATGGGGGATTTTAGTTACCCTTTAAGCATGCGGGATGACACATGTTTGTGAGATGTGCTTGGAGAAACTTGTTTATATATGAGCTACCTTCCTGTGCACAATGCCCTGAAAAACTCCATATGTTTCTCAAAACTAGCATTAGCCATTTATTTCATAGTATATATGCATTTGTCCCTTTGAGTGTGACCGGTTACCCATTTTGACCAAGATGAAATATGTGGATGCTCATCCATTACTTCAACAATGTTCCTCTACAAATTCCAAGCCTTGAGTACTGGATTGAGGTGATGATAGGGGCACACAAAACAATGTTTTGTCTCAATGTTCGAAGCAGGTCTTCACAACTCTTAGTCACTATATGCTACAATTGCTGTGAGAACATGGGTTAGCAACAAAGGCTCATCTCTGAGGAAATTGCAAATATGGGTTTTGTGAGAAAGAAATCTTAATGGGAAACCTAAAGCATAAAAGAAAACAAGAGAAAACTAAACAAAAAAAAAATAGAACGCTATTCAAATGTTTAAAAAGTAGGAAACAAAAAAAAGAGAGGTAGGGACAAACCCCTTTTATTTATGTACATGAAAGTTATTCGAAGACAACTAGCTGAAGTATATTTTGAGGATTTGGCCATTGACAAGAAGGAGGTAAACTTGTCCTTCAAGGTTTTGCAATTTGTACGTGTCTAGGCCAATATTTTCTTTGACCAGGAAGGGATCTAGTCACATTTGTTGAAATTTGGAATGTTTCCTTTTGTCTTCATGTGGCTTGTCCCATTTCAGAACCATATCACCAATCTGAAAATATTTCTAGCAAACATACTTCTAGTCAAACCATCATTTTATAATTTGCTGACGTGCAACAAATTTTGTCTTGGCCTTAGCTCTTTCCTCCTCAAGTTTAACTAGTGTGTTTACTCTCTCATGAATGACTGGACAACTTTTCCTGCATGAATGTTGAGAGAGTTGAAGGGAAGGCAAGAAAATATTTGGGGGAAGGATGGCTTTGATGGGCCTCAATATTTTCTATCTAGAAGGCCCATCATAGACACAATTCTGACCATGATATACCTAACAATTACTTTAATTTGACCATGTTTAATAGTAGTTATGGGTAATTTTGTATGTTGCTTAAATGAATGGTTTTTGAGATGGAATTTTATGTGTAATGGTACCTTTTTTTATCTAATATTCATGGAAAAATATGTGTGTAGCATTAATCAAGTAGGTCGAACTCCCCTTTAGAAGAGGAAGATCCCAAGAATCAAGGGGACTTGTTCCCCACCCACCTCCAAAGCGTGGCTAGTCTATTATTGATCACTCCTTGCAAACATAAGCTTGAAAATCAGAAGTATTGAGGAAGGATGTGCCATTCCCATATTTCCTCCTAGATCCAAGGGTAGAGGTTGAGTTCCAAAGTGTATAAATAGGCCTATAGTGTAGGGGAAGGACATAAATTAGAATATTGTGTTAAGTTTTGTTGAGACTTGGAACTATGATCCTGATGTACAACTGATTTTGATCAATAAAGATGTTTTTGTTCTTATCTTATTAGAGTCTTAAAGGTTCCTTATTCTGTTTGGGTAGGGCCCACTCAAGAGTGTTGAGAACCTCTTACTCCAACACCTAGGTACCTTGTTATCTACCGATTTCCTTACTACAAATCAAATTAGCAGCTCACAAAACAAAAATACACTATTGAAATATTCGACTCAATAAATCTAGCGGAAACAAAACTGGAAACCAAATCAAACACACATGAAAACCAATATTTTTGGGTAGATACCCCTGGGAAA
>SNQJ01S0203041.1:4228-16705 GCA_010110895.2 Picea sitchensis | reverse complement strand
TCTTGCAAAAAATGTGAAACTTTATAATCTTGATATTAAATCTCGATTAGTCTATTGGGAAAATGCAACTTTGTTTTTCTATTTTTGATTTGTCAAGATTGAATAAGGTGTAGGGCAAAGAGAATACACATAAAAGAAAAGACTTTCTGCTTTGTTTCTGGTTACCGAACTCCCACAAGATGCACGAAATAGAGCATATGTAGATCGAAAATGGAACAAATTGGAAATATAAACACACACAAAAAAAGAAATGAAACATTAAACAAAATACAACTTAAAAAGTGAAATTGTATACCTTTAGATTTGATATAAATGGTAGTATCACGAACAAACGAAAAACCTTTTCAGGTGGAACAAAAAATATTTCCAATTGAAAATGATGTTTCGAGTGCACTAGAGCAATTCACTTAGCCAATAAATGATCATAAACAACATAACCCTAAAGTCATTTGATCCATGCAACAACATATGTTTAGGATCTCGATCAACAATGGGAGTGGGTCTTCATAAGTGCTCTAATACCACGTTTGATCAATAGAGTAATCGATATAGGTCAAACACCTTAAAGAAACTACTCACACAAATAGATCAAGGATCAATACACTAGTGTGTTACATGGTTAAAACCATCAAAGAGGGAAATAGTCTATGGCCCCAACCAATGCTACTTGAGACAATATATTAATGTAAAAGGAAAATAGTTTATATATGAATCTCTCACAATTGATCATAATCAAATGACCCTCCATGCTCTTTAAATAGAGATCATGGACCAATCAAGTGCTAAGCAATGGATTAAGTGTCGTTAGTATCAAGAAGAAGATGAATCATCAAATTATTTTACGTTTAGAACATAATCATGACTATTTGATTAGATATTACAAAAGCACATTAAAGAAACACATTTTACCTAAATATATATTAGACCAAAGTGATCTTAACTAACTCCTAAGTGTCTAAATATCCTAATATACCTACCAAGTTATTCAACCTTAATGTATGTGCTCCCTAGTGACATCTCTCCATTTTCTTATGGATTTGAAACACTACATAGATTCATGCCATTTAGATGGCCAACAATTATCTCTTCCTCACTTAGTTTCAAGGACACAAGCTTCCATAGCTTGGTACATTACACAATGATGCAAATCCCCCATTGTTATAATCAAATCTTCACTTGTTACCATAGAATCTAATACCATATGTAATACCAATAAGCCATGGAACTGTGGATAATACTTCTTCAATGGAATGCTTCTTCAAATTAACCTTTGGATTAAATTCCCTCCAAAATGAGCTTTGACTCCAATACCCTAAGGCATTTTAGCAAGACTTTTATTCTCTCTTCCCCTTCAACGAACTTTCATAATGTAATATAATACATAATGATACATAACTCACATTGTTATAATCGAATTTTCAATGACGACAACTTTAATACCATATGTTCCCCGGATGCGGTGACAACCGACAAACAAGCATGTTGGGAAGTTAATAACCTGAGCCTCCACCCTTTCCCCCAGTCTCTTTTGCATGAGTAGCATTCACTCGATGGGAATGATGGTGCGCCTGCGTCGAAAGAAAGCTTTAATGGCACACTCAAAACGCGAGCCGAGGTCTGCCTGGCCTGGTATGAGTCAAATGCGTGCTATCAACTTGACCTTAATGGTGCTCTCCACTGTCAATTCAACAACTATTATGGAGGTAAGAATTGGAAATTCTCATCTTTCTCTTGTTCTTGTTCAGGTCCGAACTCTGGCTTCCCCCTCCCATTCTGGTATTTTCTCCTTTGGGTGTCCTCTCCTCCTCCTGGTTGCCAATATTTCCCCAGCTATCCCAATGCCATGAGAAAGGGGAAAGCCCAAGCAAGGGCCAACCTATTACATCTTTGTTGCTCGACACCGTTGTCTATGCCCGTCCTCTGCACCAATTCCACCCCCCATCTCTAATGTTCACCTTGTTGGTCCTTCTTTGAATAATTTACACTGCTCTGTTCAAAATTGGTTAGACGACGATAAAGCCATGGCTTATGTTGAGGAAGAGTTCCCTCGGGATCCTCCTCAAGCACCTTCAGACTCCTTCCTTTTCTCGGCCTCCGACATACTGACTATGCCTCACACTTCTGGACAACATTCCCTGGAAGGCGATTTTGCTCTAGAAACGTAAAGTTTCCCCATCGAAGAAGAGATCCCTACCATTGGGTAAGAAGAGGAGGCTCAACTTGTCAGTGAATCTCAACCAACTGCAGATTCAGTACCAAATATGCCTAACATGTGTTGTTTCTCAGAGGAGCATATGCAACTTATCTTTGAAATGAGATGGGATGCAACAAATCAGCTTCACCGCCAAACTACTCTCTGTCGGTGCCTAGACGTTCTGTTTGACTCCCTTTCAAGCGAGTCTGTGAAGTGTAGATGCCCAAACTGCTGCCAATCTTACATGTTTTCTCCACAACCTCCAAATGGTGACGACAATCTGGGTTCGCCCACAACTTAATTTATTTTTCTCTTATTATGTATCTATGTTCAAAACAACCATGGTTGTAGATGTGTTGTTGCATAGTTTTTGGTTTCCAAATTTTATTAGACTTCAACAAAAACTTGAAAGCATGCCACTTGTTCTGGTTTCCATATGTATGGTAGAACAAGTGGTTAGTTTTTCCATGTATACTAGTTTGCTAACGATTTAAGGAAATACAACTTTTTATTTACAAAAAAAAATTCTAATACCATATGTTAGACTAATATGCCATAAAAGTGTGGATGGCTCTTCTTAATCCTACCAAAAGGACCTCATCTTTGAATCAAATCCCCTAAAAACAATCTTTGTCAGTGATCTGAAATGGATCCAAACAAGCGAAAAGGTTGTAAGATTCGGTACCTAAGTGCAATTCGACAATTAATGAGGTTATATAAAATATTAAGGACAATGCAAATGTAAAAGTAAATGAGAGAAAAGAGAGAAAAAACAAAAATGAAACACAATAGGAAATGGAAATATGAGAGAGAGGAATGGGGAATTGAAAGGTCAGTCTCTTGGTCTTCCCATTACCCCCCAAGTCTCCTATAACTTCTAGTAATTTAACTCTTAAAGGGGTTTTTTGCTTGTTGGCTAGCCAATGAGAGGAGGATACACATATAGCCATTTGACTACATTGTAAATCTGATTGTCGAAATATCACTAAGAAAACCATTTGATGCTGAGGTTTTTTCCTTCGGGTTTCCCCAGGTGAAATCACTATGTCCATTATATTATTGATGTTATGTTCAATGAGAATATCTTATAAGTGTTTGATATATTTCCCTTCTTTATTTTAATTGTTGCCAGTGTTTTTAATGGAAGCTACTCAGTGTTAATGGTTGCCTATAAATTTCTAATGGTGTAAGAGTTTGATTCTTAGTTGTGCTTGAGGAATTCTATTATGGTTTCCCTCTCCATTGGTCTAAGATGAATGCCAACAACTCTATTTCATCCACCATTGGATTTGATAAAAATGAGAGATCTATGGATGTCATTATTTGACTATTTCTTTCTTTTAATAAGTTTCTAATTTCGTACTTCAATTTTATTGACTATTGGAGTCATTTGCTAGTGAAATTGAGTTTCTTCATTCACCATATGTTGCCCATCATTGTTTTTTGAACTCATACATAGCAAAGAGTCCACCTTTGAGGCCACATGTCACCTGTGCCCTGCTAGGATGGTTGTATGCTACCAATCTTCATTCTAGGAGGTCGTACATGGTCCATACAAGTTGATTGGATGAGCTAGGATTTGTCCTATGCATCCCCTTCTCTCTTGCATATACATTGGGTTCTTTTGGGATGTAGATAGCATATGGAAGTGTAATTAAGCAATACATGTATCAGCATTATCTCTCCTTCCTCCATTCATTGTATACTCTTGACAAATCAACAAACAAATGCTTGGGCTTGTTAATATTTTGTCTTATTTCCATAAATTGTTGGAGTTGTCCATTGATATCAGATGTAAGATGTTTTTCAAATTATATTCACTTGGCATGTTTCAGATTGATATTTGTCCATGCGTGAGTGTATGGTGACTCTCTCGTTATTTTGAATTCTAGTTGGGAGAGTGATTAAGGTGGAATTGAAGGGATACAAAGGAAGTGGATGGGTAGAAGGTTATCTTCGCAACATAAAGATAAATGAAATTGTTATTTCCCAAGTTGTTTAGGAAATGCATTGAATGTTGGGTAGGCACATTAAACTAGACCACTGCATTGAGTTTTATTTCAAGCATGGTTTACATAATAAAGCCTTTTCTCACATGGATGAATCCATATCCATTTCATATATATGATTTGTTTCATTGCCAACTCATATATGTGTGGTTGACTTGGTATTCAAGTTGAAGGGAGATAAGTATAGATACACACAAATTTGGTATGAGATATGTCATTTCCTTGCATTGGCATTGTGTGTTAAATTCTATTTATTGAAAAATGCTTGATTCATGACACTATTGTTAATTTGAAGAATATAAACATATCGATAAAAAATTCCTTGTATTGGTTCATTGAGTTGAGTTCTTGGTTGTCCAAACATGCAATAACAAGTTGGTAGCATTGTTCATTTTGTCTAGAAACAAGTCCATAGACTGTGCATTGTTATCTTAACACAACAAAGGTTGATCTATTGCTAGCAATAGAAGCATAGTCACTTGAACTTGTTGATGGTTATTATTGGCCTATGGTACAAACACAACAACCAAGCCTTGAACCTGCGCATGAGAAGAGCCTCCATGCCCATACAATGGTCAAAGATGTATAGTCTCAACCTTGATCATCTTGTTAGATCCAATTTAGTTGGATATCAATGTGCAAAGGAGTGACACTAAGGATTGAGTTCTCGGTGCCAAAGTATTTGCAGAGTCTTGGTTTTTATCAGAATGATTAATATTGTGTTGTTAGTTGATTGATGTGTGTAGGTTACACCAGAGAGCATGCCATACCTCTAATCCTAAAGAGTAGTTGCATTTAGAATTGAACCAAGAACAAAGACCTTGTAGTCACACAAAGAACATAGATATATGCATAAGTTATAGAAACATAGAGTAGAAAGTTAATTCCGCAAAGTATCTATGTTGGTGAAGCGAGTGGGATAAAAGTCCCTCATTTACAAATCATACCCAAACATTACAAACATACCCAGACATTTACAAATCATACCCAGACATCACAAAGAAAAGTTCGACAAAGGACATAGACATTGAAAAGGGATATTATTTCATCGACTTAGGTCCTTATACTTTAAAACCCCACAAAGCACATAAACATTGAAGAAGGATCTCATAACATAACATGACATTGAATAAATATACCATCATGTGACTTAGGGGTTTTATACCCAAGACAAAACTCTTAATAACTCTTCATCACATGATACAAAACACATCTTGATGATATTGTGCTAGCATATGATATTGCTTGGAAGTGAAAGCAATTCAAGGATAGAATTCATCTCAACATCCTTTAAGTTGTAAGTTTTTATGTTAGTTTACACACCCTACTTTTGTTGGATGTACAATATTGTGTACAAGTTGGCTTATAATACTAACATAATAGATTGATTCTAGTTATACCATCACATTAACATTATAGTACTCACACACATCAACGTGCATTGTTGTTACAACTAAGCATATCCATTGGTTAAATCCATGGATATTCAATGATATGATGTGTCACGTCCCCACAATGTGCCTACCGAGTCTTACAATTGTACACCTCTTGAGGGCATGCGACACCGTGACGTTTCTCTCCTGGATGCTTGGCAACACCAATGATACTTCATCCAGACTACGCCTCTTCACCTAGAGCATACCCATACTTTGTTCTAGGCTACGGTTGAGTCACACTCCTACTCTAGTGCAACTCTTGTATACTTAGACAATTGTTAACAACTTAACACTTAGTCATATATAAGCATACATCCATGAAATAAAGAGAACACTTGTGAAACAAACAAGAGAAACACATATACAGTGCGGGTGACACAACCCGTTCCTAACACTTAGCTAAGTATTATTATTGCAAAATTGTTACAATATGAGCACTACTGGCTTGGTTCACAACTTGGGCAAAGTCACGCGACTTGTCTCACCTCACCAAGACACTCATACACAAATTCGTCACACCAAGACTCGTCCTTCGTAACATCTTTCACAACTTCTACAGAGCACCCCAAATGTGCATCCAGCACAAACTCATCGTCTCTTCTATGCTACAAAACTTCACATAGACCTGCGGTTCTGTCTCCTAGCATGCCTCATTCATACCTATGACAAGACTTCCCCAAACTCAGGCCAAAAGAAGGTCACCCAAACTTTACCCACAAAATCACCTCAAGGTAGCACAAGTCCTCCCATGTGGAGCGACTTGGCTCCTTGAGGAAGCTCGCTCCTCTTCATCTAAGTCTGCCTCAGAATTACAAAGTTGATCTTGCTCTCCTTGTTCTTCAAATCTCCCTTCCTTGGTTGTGTGCCCTTATTCTCTTATAAGGACTCCAAAGGTCACCATCATGAACCGTTGCGTCCTTTGGTTGTGTTGCATCCCTCCATAGACCAATGTACCCAAACGAATCATTGCACCCCTTCATGGACTCGATCGCCCAAACGAATCATTGTGCTCCTTTGCGGACTCAATCACCCAAACGAACCTATGTGCCCATCCATTGTCACATCCATTAGGGTCGATGCGCCCCAACCTTGGTGCGCTCCTCATGTCGGCATGCCCCAAACTCTTTGGTGCGCCCCTTCTCTTGGTCACTTCATACTTGGGCTATCCCCTTAATGCGTTTGCATGCCCAAGGCATCCACTTGCCCAACTAGTGTAACACTTGTGTGTCTGAGAAACCCCAATTTCTGTCTCCTTGAGGACTTGGGCGAGGATCTCCTCCCCGACCTCAAGTCATTGTCATCCTCGACAACATCCACAAAATATGTGATATCCAAGTCTCTGCCCGAACTTGTGCCCCCCGTCGCAACTAATTCTACTAGAAACCCTAAGTTTCTTGCTAAGTGGAAACCCCAAATTCTACCAAAGTGGAAACCTTAAATTTCCCTGTGACGTGGAAACCCCAAGTTTCCAACTTGTACAACAATCGTCTGCAACTTGTGCAACCATCCACACTATCCTCTTCCAAAAGTTGTGTGCAACCAAACTGTCCACTACAATGGAAAGAAGTCTCCTCCCTAACTTTGTCTGCAATGTCTAAGCTACCACTGTCTCGTTGTGACGATCACTCTCCATTGTGCTACTGTTGTTGCCTCAACTATTGTTGCAACCTCATGAAAAATGTCTAAGCATTGAATTTCTATGAACTTGTTGTTGCATCCATACTTCAACTAACTCTATCATGTCTTCGCACACTAATATCCCCCATGCCTTGGATTGATTAGGTAGCTAGTCCAATCATCACACCCAACTCACTAGAATGCACTTCCTCATGCTCGAACTTAGTCTTTTCTATCACATCTCCGTCACTCTGTCCAACTCCAAAGACTAAGGCAAATGTCCACCCTTGCCTCATTAATGCTGCCATCACCCGATATTCGTCAAGGAGATCCTCCACAATGTCTAAGTGTTGCACTTCAAACCTACTGGTGCGTTCGTACTTTGACTTCTTTCTGTAATTCAATCCATCCACACAACAATCTCAAACTAAGGAAAGGTTTCTCCTCACCTTCTTGCACTATGAAGTCACCCCAAAATAAAGTCATCTGTGACAACTTGACTTCATTGCCCACCTCATGGCACAATAAGCCAATCTTTGCACCAAGAATTGTATGTCTAGACTACCTTTGCCTCACTACTTCACCACTCAGGCATGCTATTGCACCTACCTCTCTATGCCTTGGAATGGTTAGGCTTCACCCACAACCATGTTGCTCAAGACAAGAGAACTGCCCATGCCTAAGTAATCTCTTCATGTTGCAATCAGTCTATTTGCACAATCCTCAAAACTAAAGCAAGTCCTCAACTCACCTTCTATCGTCAAGTCACCTCTCTGCAAATCAACATCTGCGATGAGTGTGGCCAACACGCATACACCCCTTAAAAATTCCAACGAATTGTCCAAAGTTCTCCAATTAGAATGAGTCACCTTAAAGAACTTCCATGCCTTAGGGACGTTCACACCAATGCTTCTTCCAACTTCAACCAATACTTCCTCGAACGACAATCATCCACAAGTCACCAAGGTGCACTCTGCCTCATCCAATGTCCCATACCAAAGGTGAGCGAACACCATCCAAGTCACTTGGTTTGCATTCTGCCCATTCATGTTGATTCCAACAATTCTTGGTCGACTTCTCTGCTGACTCCATCAACCTCTTAGAATGGAATTGCCTTGCACCTCCTGCAAGTGTTCAAACTTTGGCAGTGTTGTTGCGATTGTCAAGTCATCACATGAAGTAACAAATCTGGATAAGGCACCAAGCACCAAGGCACCTCACCCATCCTCTCAAACTCGACACATACACAATTCACTACCTACTTCACCATAATGACTTGTCCAATGCGCCTCATTAAAGAGTTAGGAAGCTTCCTTAAGCCACCTCCATGACTGCATCCAAATATGCCTAAGTCCACCACATGACTTGTTCAAGCAGGTCACCCCAAGCTCTCCACACATTCGACGAATCAAGGCATCCCAACTACTACATGAGTTCTTCAAATCTGCACCACTTGAGTCACCCTCAAGTTTGCCAGTTTTCACCACAAAAACAAAATACACTTGAACCACCAAGTCATCTGTCTTCCTTTAAAAGAACTCACTGCAACATTTAGGAAATGAAAGAACTCAAAACCAACCATACCTTTTCAACGACATCCTTGGCTGCACCCATGGTTTAGGTCTATTATCTTAGACCTTCACTTTCCCAAGCAACTGACTCTCTGCATGAACTCCCTTCAATCACCGTTTGCAGCTCCACAAACCTGCAAGACCTTCATTGCAATACAAGGTTGAGTCCATCCGTCCACTTCAAAAATCAGTTTAAGTCCCAAACTTCTCGTGCAATCGGCTAAACTCATCCCCAATGCCTTGCCATCTCCACACCTTGACTGCTTCCGCTTCAAAGCACCATGCACACACTGCCCAACTGTCAAGTCATACTACTGTTAATTGACTTATGTAACTCTGCGAAGAGTCACCTCATTCAAAGGCTATGGTCAACCCACTCATCCAAGAACCCATCTCAACTCAACTGTTGTTCTCCAAAATGCACGACACAAAGATGTCATGATAGAAATGTGCCCAACCAATTGCATGTTGCAAAGCTCCTCTAGGTGGCATCAAGTCGTTCACCCAAGTGCTTCAACTTGCTGCAACCTAGAACTGCTCCCATTCGCACTCACTTCTGTGATCACCCTCTGCACTTGTTTCTATGATCACCCTCTGTGCTCATTTCTATGATCACTTCTACGGTTAGATCTGCAAAAAGTCATGTGACAAATCTTGCGTTCACCTGCCTTGCTAAAGTTCTCGATTCACCCAACGAACTTTGTGCCTGGTCTCTTCAAGGTGTACATGACAGTCTGGCACTTACTTCCATCACACATCAAACCAATCAAGTTTGTGCCTCGACTATCTCTGCGATCAAGTCCATGAAAAGTTATGAAATGAACTCTACGATGAGTTCTGTGAACACCCTCCATGTCCAAGTGCTTCTTTTCACCAAAAAATCTGCTTTCGGCCTATACGAGGTGTGTTCCTAGATCAACCTTCCACCACATTGTTGACCGAACCTTTGTCGTAAGTCTAATGCAAAGTCTACGATGAACCAAATCACTCCACCAAGTCTACGAACATTCCCACTGAACTATCTTCGCAATGAATTGTGAAACCAATTGCACTACACCTCAACACAATTGTTCTAACTGTGGTAGTGGTGAAGATCCAAATTTTCTCTAATACCATCTGTCACATCCCCACAGTATGCCTACTCGAATCATGCGATCGTGCACCTTTTGAGGGCATGTGACACTGCGACATTTCTCTCTTGGTTGCTTGGCAACACCAAGGATACTTCGTCTAGACTATGCCTCTTCACCTAGAACATACCCATACTTCGTTCTAGGCTATGGGTGAGTCACACTCCTACTCTAGTGCAACTCTTGTATACTCAGACAATTTTTAACGGCTTAACACTTAGTCATGTATAAGCATGCATCCATGAAACGAAGAGAACACTTGCGAACCAAACAAGATAAACACATATATAGTGCGGGTAACACAAACTATGTCTAACACCCGACTAAGTCTTGTTATTGAAAAACTATTATAATATGAGCACTACCAGCTCGGTTTACAACTTGGGCAAAGTCACATGACTTGCCTCACCTCACCAAGACACTGATACACAAATTCGTCACACCAAGACTCGTCTATCGTAACATCTTTCGCAACTTCTGCAAAGCACCCCAAATGTGCATCCATCACAAACTCACCGTCTCTTCTATGATGCAAAACTTCACACATACCTGTGGTTCTGTCTCCTAGCATGCGTCATTCAGACCTGTGACAAGACTTCCCGAAACTCAACCCAAAAGAAGGTCGCCCCAACTTTGGAAACAGAATCACCTCAAGGCAACACAAGTCCTTCTATGTGGAGTGACTTGGCTCCTTAACAGAGCTTGCCCCTCTTCGTCTAAATCTGCCTCAAAATCACAGAGCTGATCTTCCTGTCATTTTTCTTCAAATCTCTCCTCCTTGGTTGTGCACCTTTGTTCTCTTATAGGGACTCCAAAGGTCACCATCACGAACTGTCCTATCCTTTGGGCGTGTCGTGTCCCTTCGCAGACCAACGCGCCCAAAAAAATCGCCACACCCCTTCACGAACTCGATCGCCCAAACAAATCGTCGCGCTCCTTCGCGGGCCTAGTTGCCCAAACGAACCTATGTGCCCATCAACTGTCACGCCCCAACCTTGGTGCGCTCCTCATGTCGACACACCCTTTCTCTTGGTCACATCATACTTGGGCAAGCCCCTTAGCGCATTCGCATGCCCAAGGCATCCACTCGCCCAACTGGTGTAACACATGGGTGCCGAAGCAACCCCAAATTCCATCTTCTTAAAGACTTGGACGAGGGTCTCCATGCCCTTCTAATCCAAAAAAAAAACTTACACAACCAATGAAATTTATTCTACTATGTCAAAGCACATGTATATCAAAGTTAATTATAATTGATACGTCAATTTCACCTCTAACTATACTCACATATTATTATATTACTCTTATTAGTCCCTGCCAAAGGCCAAGACTATAGCAATCGATTTGTCATTGACTATCGATTAGTTCATCTTTGACTCAAAAATACTTTTCCATTCTCCAATGTTATACATTGGACGAATAAAATAGTTATTTTTTTACAATATTTAAATTACATTTAAAAACAATCCTATTGGCTAATAGGTTCCGAGTCTTATTGCCGAACTTTTGCCAGCGAAATTTTTTAACCTAAAGTTTTGATTGTTATAGCTAAGCTTCTAACTTATGTATTTTATATTACTCTTATAATTATGCTGAAGACATCTTAGGGACAAGTTGACAGGTTTTGAGAAACCACCATTACTGTCCACCCATACCATTATTGAAAACTCCCCTTCCAATTTTGGACCTATAGCCTCTTGCCACATCATCTTTATTATGGGCTTCTTTACCCAGGCTTTGAGATATCAATTATCATATTATCCTGTCAACATAGCCGTCAACAACTAATGATAAATGTTCTTTTCAACTTCCTTTTAATGTTCCGGCCGATGGCGCCCTTGCTCTTAAAGCATGCTTTATCCTTTGAACGATTGTCGGCTCATATGTATTGAGCTTTGCAAAATCTCTGCAAAGATTGCAGGAAGTTTCATGGATCGAAAGTTCTCGAATGCCTAAAGATGCTGAAAAAATGCAGAGCTTTGAGGAATTTATGAGTCCTAGGTGGAAGAAATTGCAGCGTACCATGGTTCTTTGACAATCCATGTGCTTTATATTTTCCAGGGTCTGGGAAAATATATTTTGGAGATTTATATTTTCCAAGGTTTGGGAAAATGGCTATCGAGCACGAATGCTGTGGCCTACAATTCTGAATTTATATTGCTATAGTTGTGGTGCTGGTTCTTTTGGCGGGTTCAATGTCCGGCTTTACACTTGGCTTCATGTCGCTTAGCCTAATGGATTTGACCTCTCACCTCGCGTCACACCAGATGTGTCACGATCCGACAAAAAAGGTACAGATCCAACGGTCAAAGACGCTTCCTCCTCCGCCTACCACCCGTCTTCCTTGACTGACTTTCCGTTCTCGGACTACCTATCCCCGTAACTGACACAAAAATTCACAATCGAATCCAGAGGGGGGTAGGGTATGTATACCTTCGTAGACTTTACCAGTCAAATCGCTGGGCGGAGGGGGGTCCCTTGTCCCACAAACAAGGGGGTCTCATATACCAATTTGATGTG
>SNQJ01S0203040.1:0-16705 GCA_010110895.2 Picea sitchensis | reverse complement strand
AATTCACAATGATTAGTAGGTACAGAGGCGAGATTGAACTTGAAAGAGTAGAATTAATGGTCATTGATTTTTTAGAGGGTAATATTCTTCATGGAGTGCAACAGTTTACCTTACAACAATATTTTATTATTGGCATGTTTCTTCTCATATTTCGATGTCCTTGTAGTGTATGAGACTTAACAAGCTTGGATTGTGCAATCTATAGGGGGGAAGGGATATGTTCATACTAGAGACTTATTGCTTTGTGTTGTTGATCTAAATGTTAGAGTCTATTTTTTATATCAATCACTCTAATAGGCCTTTTTTATGGTTGTTTTTTCCTTATAATGGATGTTAACATCAAATGATGACTATAATAGTTGTACACCATTCTCTCTCTTTTTCCTTTTTAATTTCCAACATTTTAAGCACTTTATCAACTATTGGCCATTCAAAAAAATTGGCTATCAACCAAAGGGTACCTTGGAAGGTTCTGTTACCACCTAGACCTATATATTCAATTCAAAGATATTCAACGAGAAGGAGAAGGATAAGGAGAAGGAGTAGGTTGTGGATCTAGAGATAGAATAAGAGATCAACGAGATGTATATTCAAAGATATTCAATTCTTTGAACAAAGTGCAACCTTAGAGACACTTAGGAAGGTTACCCACTTTCACCATAGTAACTCTTCCTTTCACTTTATGACGACTCTCCTCTGACACAAGGGGGGAAACCTTAGAAACGAATATTTATGATATTCTTGATAGTATCATAACCAATAAATCCTCCTTTCACTTTATGAAGGCTCTCCTATGACACAAGGGGGAAAACCTTAGAAAAACATGTTTACAATATTCTTTAGATTTCAAGGGATAATGGATTTCCAAGGATGGTGCCTATCCAATTGGATGATGGAGTCAAGATCAACAATCAAGAGGGTTCAAATTATATGGAATTAGTCGTAGTTAGGCTTCGATTAACATGTTCTAACCAAACCTCCAGATGGGGTGTCACCGAGACTATAGCCTTATGTCATCTTACCATGCATGCCAAGTGCTCACGACATGGTGCATTGATTCACGAGTTGGTTTGATGGAGTATGTCACTCGGTGGTCACCAGTTTAGGGAATTCAAATCCCATCACACTTAGCTCACACTCATTGTAGAGGAATGTCTCTGGTTAGTACGAGGATGGTTGGAGGAATTAACTCTAGGTACGAGCCTTTTAACACAACATTAACAACCATGAATTCTCTTGTGTGGGGGGGATTAAAGCTACTCAAAGTTGGGGGGAATTGTTATTTCTCCTGTTTCTTCCTCTAGATGCATCGCAAAGGACATGAAGAATGTTGGAACAATGCAGTTCTTATCCGTAAACTATCCCTCTCTATATTCACCATGTCGAGGTAACATGGGCGTTTGAAAAGGGACAGGGGTGACTACATACAAGTGGGAAGACCTCTAGCATCACTTGCAGGTAGTGAAATTCTGCAAGGCAGCAAGAAACGATCCAAAAATCCTTCATAGGGTTCGAATCAACAATGTGAAAGTGGTCACACTCCTTTTGGGTGGCACTGCAAAATTGAGTGGTTCAATAGGTGAGGGAGTTCCTTAGGTTATGCCCCAAAATCCTTCTCGGGTTTGACTTCTTCTGAAATTCCATAGACAAGCTCCAAACATGGCCATTCCCAGAGCACTCAAGCAACTACTTCAAATCTCGCATAAAGTCGTCCATCTGAAGCAGTCTCCATGGAAAAGAAACACACTCTGGAAGATGAGGACTCCCAATGAATTTTCTAGGCCCTATACAACCTTCAACAATTGGTTTCTGAGTTGCGCAACAAGGTTCAAAATGTGCATTTTCGCTTGGATCTCTTGGACCGTTGCATCTCTCTAGAAATGGATGCAGAAAAGGATCGAGAGACAACCCCACTACTCTCGACAGTTGATTGAGAAACACCCATCCTCCTCCCTCCAGGCCCAATTGGAGATTCAGCTTAATGGTCACCAGGTTTAACATCTTAGTTTTTAGTTCTAGTTTATACAGGTCTAAGTTAGGCAACAATTTTAAGAGTGCACGGGTTAGCTTAATTTGCAAACCATGATTTCCTTTCTGCACCTTGCAATGTCAGACAAACATCTTGTTGCTGTCATTTTTTGTTTTGTAATAATTATGTGGACATAATAAGAAAAAATATGAAAACTCCACCGGGATATAATCGATTTCCCTGGGTGGCTTCTCCGTCTTTGGTGAAAACTATTTTTTTTTTGTAACAGTCTTTCATAGCAGGTAATACAAACTTACTTATTTACCAAAAATAAAATAAAATAAACATGCTCTAACAAAATGGATCTAGATTAATATGCAAAAATTAAAGGAGGGCTCTTCGAAAGATGTTCTTCACAGAAACTATCATTAGAGAATTTTTGTGGTCTAGAATGGGCCTGCTAAAGAAAATAATAAAATAATAGAATAAGAGTTATGAATTTTCAGAGGGAAAGAAAGAAAACTATTTTTTTATTACCATATTTTCAACTTATCTCCTTATAGGTTTACTTAAACTTTAAGTGCATTCAATGAGTAACACTATGTACTTTTAATAGACCCATCGTGAGATAAATTGAACATTATTTTCATGTATTTCTAGTGTATTCATGGTTGGTCTATTAAAAGTATGCAATGTGGGTACTTGTTGGACAAAAAATTAGAAGACTTTCTACTTTTGTCTACTTCATTTATGGTTTCATGTGTGGTTTCTCTTAATTATTCATGGTTGCATGTTCTTACCTCCTTGAGTTCCATTAGAGAAATTTTGAGGTGAAAAATGATCCTCAAAACAAAAAATGTGCTATCAACATCAACTTTAAAAGAGTCAATAGGATTCAAATGATGATGTCAAGCATAAGGGTAAATAGTTTTGGAGGGAAATATTTTTTTTTTTCATATTTTTTTAGTTGTATTTTTTACTTATCTCCTTATAGGTTTACTTAAATTTCAAGTGTAGGCATTCATTGAAAGAAGAATTAATTATGGTATTATCCTTATCGAGCTTACCCCGACAGATTCCTAACCATGGAAACTCCACTAGAAGACTTTCTAAAAGACTAGAAGCTAGATTGAGATCATACTCAACAAATATATTGAGAGGAATCCATTTCTCTCTATTTTGTTATCATATAGACCAAGAATATTGAACCACTAATTTGACCAAACAATCCAAAATATGGGGGAGTATGGTCAATTCCTTCGTAGTTGTTTTGGAAATCAAAGGTTCCAAATACGATTTAGATAAATAACACAACCTTTTCTTCCAAAATTTCTTGTTGGTAGATAGAGAATTCATGGGAGAATCCCTTCTAAGTGTATTTTGTATGATAGTCTTTCCTACCTTGTAGACAAGTCTTTCGTCATTTTGACAATATCCGATTTGATTATATATAGATTGAAAACCTCAAGTGAGCCTATAAAGAGCCGATACAAGTGCCTAAATTTGAAATTTGATTAAACCTATCAAGAGATGAATTGAAAATAAGATTAAAAAAAGTAGGTTTTTTCTTTACCTCCGAAACAATTTACCCTTACGGTTGGCATCATCATCTTGAATCGTATTGACTATTTTAAAGTGGATGTTGATCATAGMACATTTTTTGTTTTGAGGATCATTTTTTACCTCAAATTTTCTCTATTGAAAATMAACGAAATAACAATGTGCAACCATGAATAATTAACATACAGCCACATATAAAACCATAAATGAATTAGCCAAAAATAGGAAGCCTTCTTTATTGAAATAACAACCAACAATACATCATAGTTCAAGTGTGATTTCACCACAAGATAAAGAGGGCATGAATGTGCCACATTTATCCTTCAATACTAGTTAGGGAATCCTTCAAAATAGAGTGAATATCCCTAATCAAGACATTACACCAACAAATATTCTTCGATGAACACAATCGTCAGAGCAAGACAAAGAGAGAGTTTCACCTCAACCCTATTGTTTTCTTATTGAAACAAACTTTCCCTTGAGTCAAATATTATACAATAGATTTGTATTAGTAATTTCCAATGATGAAATCAACTCAAGAAAAATAAAGAAACATGAATAACCTCACATTGAAATTGCCCTTAAATTTTTCCTCCCAAAAAATCTTCAACTAAACTTTGAGGGGAACACCCACATTTCCAACCAACAAATGAAATTCTCTACTATTTGTAGGATTCTACCTCGAACAATATCTAATTAGGGTGCTCCTCCATAAGGCCTCTTAGGGTTTGACCAATCTTCAACATGGCATGTGGAGGTTCCTAAAGGTAGGAAGCACCTCCCAATGATTCTCTAAGCCCTAGTGCACCCCTTCTCCCCCCCAAAGATCACTCCAACAATAATGATTCTATTATTTCTTTGGAATTTTACTTATTATTATTTTTTGCATTAGTTCCAAGCTTATGTAAACATGACTTAAAGTTATGTTTTATTATGACATTAGGTCAGTTCCAACCTAAACATAGCTCAAAGTTATAATTATTAATTGATATTTATTCATTTGGAGTGCCTTGTACTAGGGTTGACCTATCAATAACTTAATTGCAATGCTCAAATTTATGTTTGAAGTGTATGTGACCTCTTTATTGCTTTAAATCCACTTGTGAGTAGGACGTCATTCCTTTCAAAGGTAGATTTTTGTTTTAAAGCAACAAAATACATTCTTTTAAACTATATAGTGGAGCACTCCTCATCAAGAACCTCCTTTGACCATACAAGTGCATCCATTGCCACATGGCATCAATCCAAGAAAGAGTGTTCGTCTGTAACACACCCACGGTGGGGACTCAAATTTTCACTCTTCTTAGGAGAATCAAAACCCCTATTCGGGGTCTTTATTCCATTTTTCTCTTCCAGAGCTTTCCAACCACGATCTCCATGCTCCGAAACGAGTTCAGAGCTGGCAGATATCCTCTCCCAAGTTCTTTGGATTCTTTCATCCTCTTATACTTGCATATGACCATGGGCTATGACCAGACACCAGGACAACAGGCGCCAAGATGACCACCATGCGAATCATCCGGAGTGGCAAACCTTTGAAGTGCACGATCTGACGTCGCGTGTCCTCAGGGATTTCGACGACCCTGATTCACTTTGGGACGTCGGTGTTCGGGAATTTCAAACATTCCTACACCTTTTTCCTCCGAAGTACTCCATACCCATAGTTACAGATCAAGTGCCACGCATCCCTCTCATTCGACGGTGGGGATCCACTTTTAGCGTCCTGAAGTACGTGATCTGCTGACGCGTGTCTCCCGTATATCGATGGCTATATATTACTTCGGATCTTTGGGCTTCAGGAGTTTCAACCTCCCCCCACTCGCTTTCTCATGGAGTGATTTCACCCGAATTCGACGATCTGTCGACGCGTGTCTCTCTCAAATCGACGGTCACGATTTACTTCAAGATTTCTCAACTCGCGTGTCCCCACTTTACTCCGAAGTGGCTATCTTCTGAAATGGAAGGTCTGTTGACACTTGTCCTCAGCTGATGAATGACTCAGATGAACTCCGACTCTTCGGCCTTCAGGAGTTCTTTTTCAACACATCCCCTTTCCTCCTAGAATGACTTCTCTCTGGAGTGCAGGATTTGATGACACATGTCCCTTTGGCTTGGACGACTCAGATCTGCTTCGGCTCTTCGGCTCGTAACTTCCGTTCAAGGGTCCTTTGGATCCCAGTGTGTTCCACTCCGAGAGGGACACCTGGAAACCCCGTCACTCGACACATGGGCTCCCACAGGATCTCAACGTTGATACTCGCATTCCCACGATTGAACGGTTGTGAGGGATCCTGAAGGATCCTTAGATCCACGGTCCACATCAACTTTGGGACTTCGAGGGTTTTTGTGCTACCAAACCTCTTTCCTCCCGATGTGGTCAATGATGGACTGACTATATCATAGATCCGACGGTCGAGATAGTTCCAAGGCATCCTTATATCTACGACCCAGATTAACTTCGAGACTTTAGGGGTTTCACCTCATGTGCAACGAATATGCTTGATTCGTCGGACCCATGTAGTCTGAAGGGTTCTAAGGATTAACACCCACATTGTTTCTCCAGATCCGATGATCATGAAGAGATTCGACTTCTCCTGAACTAATCTCATCCATTCATCTTCCAAACGAAAGGATCTCTCCTTTCTGGACTTAAATCTCGCTATCCTACCTGAGCTTTGCCAACTCTCATTAATTTTCTTGAACTTAACGCTTACAAAAATCCTCTGCGCACCTCTTGCACTCATTTATCAACTTTAGAACTAAAGGGGTTCTCGATCCCTGCACACCTCACAGAGAATCTGTGCACACATGAACTACCTCTCCTGATCTTTGACCGATCCCTTCCTTCAGAACGAATGGGAGGGTCGGTATGCACACATGAAGCTATACCCAAGGTCAACAAATTCACAGTTCATTTATTTTAACTTGAGCCACCACAGGGCTCAAGCATTTATGTGTACGGGCCAAAGAATTTCTTGTTTTCTTAAATACACAATTAGGCAGAATTGAAGGGATACAGTATAATCATTAAGAAAACATATCCATCCCTGTAACATTCGTAGGATATCCAACTTTAATTCATGGTTACTACTTAAATACACAAGACATGTGATTACTTATCTATTACAGGTGGTAGCCAACTAAATGACTGTGGGTCTTCGTCCTTCCACCCAAACATAGGCTCAGAGGCATTCATTCTTAGCACTCTGTCCACCCCTATGCCAATCCATGATATCACCAGGGAATTTATGCCAATTCTTATCGATCCTTTCTCTTTCACATCTTCTGCGAGGTTTATCAGATGCTTCCTCAGCATCAAGCTCACGGCTTTCTGCTCGGATCTTGTTCTCTACATACTCTCAAATATCTCTCTCTATCACATCCTCGACGAGGTTTATCGGATGCTTTCTCCACATCAAGCTCGTGGCCTTCAGCTCATTCCCTGTTGGCATGCTTCTCGCATTCTCCACTCTCCTCTTTACATTCCCCTTGCGTGACTTGCACGCACATCCCTCCTATCCTGTTCCTTCTATCAGAAGGAAACTTGGGTAAGCCTGGTCTGCCAGACCCAGTGGTACTTCAGGATGACATTCTGCAGCTAGACCATGCTTCCATTCATGGGGGCGGTTGATAATTCAACCAGTAGTCCTTTCTTCATTGACTGATTTCTCTCCTTGGGATCTGAAGGATGTTTATTATCCTCATCAAAGGGAAATTTGGGGTTATTTTATATAATGAACCCTCTCTTATAATTTTCACATTCTTTCCTCTAGTGATATCATGGCTAGTACTTTCAAGGCTTCACCCCCACAGTTAGTTATTGGCAACTCAAACAATAATACATTTACACTGTTCCCGTGCCACAACATGGTAACCCTAATTAATGATTAATCACAAGTTGGGGGAAACAGGGGTGTTACAATCCCCTCCCCCTTAAAAGGAACGCCATCCTCGGTGTTTTTTCTCAGTAACACTTGTCATGTCTTTCTCATTCAACCACTTTAGAAGTCTTGACCTTCTTTCTCGGTTAGGTATTTTTTTTAGACTCTTAATCTCCGTCACCTACTTTCAATAATTCTTGGACGATAAACACATTAATCATAGTCTCATGCAAAAACATTTTACTATTGCATAAAAAAAATTCTAGGAAAATTTTATAATCTAGCACAATAATTATCTGTGCAGTTTGTGGATTTGTATCCACATGGTTGTCTTGTTATCCAGGCTCACTATTTTTCCTTGACATACCCATCGTGTGCATGATCCCAATATTTTACAAGAAATATCAGAGTCTCCTCTTCCTTGCAGTCACTCACCCTCTAGGCCCAGGCTCAGGCATCCCCTTCTCTGTTATAGAGTTCTTTGGGTGATCCATCTTGCCTTGCCAAGGTTTTCTCGCACAGGAAGAACTATACATCGTGTGCATGATCCCAATAGTTTACAAGAACTATCAAAATCTCCTCTTCCTTGCGGTTACTCACCCTCCAGGCCCAAGCTCAGGCATCCCCTTCTCTGTTATACATTTCTTCAGGCGATCCATCTTTCCTTGCCAAGGTTTTCTCGCACAAGAAGAATTCCAGAGACTTTATCGAGCCTTACAGTAGAGGCATCCCTCAGACTTGCTCTGCTGAGGCGTCCCTCCATCTTGTGTTACCTCAACACAACATATTCTAGGCGGTCATGGCTTACCACAGGGTTCTCATGGCTCAACGGTAGCCATTTTGCATGATTTTACAGCTTGACAACCTTCATTTATCCTTTCTGGACAGATCTTTTCTTCTCACCTGTATCACAACCATACAAAAATTCATGAGACATCATCATAAATTTTAAATTCAAAATTTTCTTGTAAATTTGTCACCCACAGATTTCCAAATTCCAC
Source organism: Picea sitchensis (assembly GCA_010110895.2). Lineage (NCBI taxonomy): Eukaryota > Viridiplantae > Streptophyta > Pinopsida > Pinales > Pinaceae > Picea > Picea sitchensis. The sequence goes on along the minus strand of SNQJ01S0203040.1, from coordinate 8,294 downwards.
ATTTTATTTTTATATTTGTTCCGCACAGGAACCAGATTCATAATTATGGGACTTTCCTTCCCATAGTGGTTGGCTCAACAGGAAACTGGTCTTCCTTATGGGCTTACAACGCTGCCATATCCAAGACCCATTTGCTTCCTACACTTTCAACTTCAATCAACCAAACAAATTGTTAGTTTCCCATGCACATATATTTTCATTGCACCTTTATAATGTCATCACAAACAATTCTTAAATTGTGCATGCTAACAATCAAATCACTTTTATCTATTCGATGATACAAGAAAAAGGAAATTTAATTCCTTACACATGCATCAGTTCAGTATATCAACTTTTCAAAATGAAATTCAGATACCAATTGACTTTAATGAATGTGACAACATCTATGGTCACATTCATACACAATGCACCCTTGCATCGATTTTAGGTTATCACTTTTCAGGTTAGGCACTCTTGCCAAGGTGTGTTTGAATTCAACCAACTTATTACCATATGGACTCTTCGTCCATATTTATTATTTTTGCATAACCATATTTTCTTCTCTAAATCGATCACAACCCTAAAATCGTCATTCATGGTCTCCAGGTTTCACACGAAACCTTTAAGCATTCCTTTGGCATCCATATAATGTGCGTAATTCAGAAGGTCTTCCTTCCTCAATGGAGGGTTCATTGTCTTCCCTTCATGCAAACATGCACTTCCTCAAAGCAATTCCATGCAATGTGCTAGCTAGGAGCACCTTTATTCCCATAGAACCAGTGCTCGCGACCACATTCTTGGCAAAGTGTTAATCTCTATCTTCCTTGACTGGCCCGGAGGAACTCCATTTTCTCTCCATGCGACCGAGCACTCTGACCTCAGCTTTATTCTTTTCAGGTGTTATCCCTTTGGCTCCCATGTCCAAGCACTATAATCCTAGCTAAAACCCCTTGTCTGCAAATCGATGGTGTAGATCCGTTTTTCCTCAGATTCAATGGCTGCAAGGGATTGCAGAACCTCAACTAGCTCGCGATTTAATTCTCCTTCTGACCTCTACAGTGAATATGGTTCGTCTGATCTATGATCGGATACCAAACTCAAAACAACACTATATTGAATTTAAATTTCGGGTACAAGTCTCGACGTTAACCCATGTGCATTTGCAATCTCCGCAATGATCACGGGTCGTCGATCATAGCCCTCGATCGATTTTAACCACATGATTTCCAGATAATAATAATGCCAACACAGAAGTGTTTGACTGATAATTTAGATTGAGAACAAAGATTCAATGTGCTAAATTCAGCCATAGAACCCAATTACAATATGATTTTTACGCGACATTAATGCGCGGGTTCCTTGCAGGTTCTCCCACCGATCGTTCATAGATCGACGGTTCCCAGCGATTGTGAAATACCAATATGCTCGCTCTTTATCAGAGAGTTCAATCTCCAAAATCTGAAAAGTTCTCGCCCAACTCTTTTAATTGTAGTCATTGATTCTCCACCCCGACGAGATCAATGACACTGGTTGATAGCGGGTCGTGCACTAGCATGCCTGTTAATTCCACCTTCGCGCTCCGCAATGATCCCCGACCATCGATCTAATCGAACGATTGGTGTTTGATCCATTAACTCCAGTGGATAGTGAAGTCGATTTGACGACTGCGATCGGTCTTCCCTTCGATGAGTGGCTCACATTCATCTCCTCTGTCAAGTTCTTGAGTATCCTGATTAGATCAGGGTTTTCTTCTTGAATCATACTCTACTTGGGTATCCAAGGCATACATCTACCTTTTCTTAACATGGCTTCAACCAAGCCTATTCAATCAAGCGTACTCATTTATTCATTCATTAGTCTTCTATTCATTACATTATGATTTCAAAATGTAATCCAGGATTCTTATATGTATATATATAAGCTTGTAGCTCACTGCTTAGTTCTCAGCAATTATTAAGGTTGTGACTATGTCCTTTTGACAAAGTTTTCACACAGTTCTTCCATAGGGAAGTCCCTCAGCATGCAACTTCCTTATTGCATGCCCATCACTATTTGTGATGGCCTCAACCTTGAGTTAGCTTTAGTTGTTTACCAAATATTCCATAAGGAATATGAACATGCATATTTGTCAAGCACCCAAATTATGTATCCATACATATTCTGGTTTTGTTAACTTACATCCATGATGTACTTAACCATATGCATAATCAAAAGTCCGTGTGTAGTTTCCATGGGTATATTTCATAGCCTACATATGTCTCTATTCTAAAATTAGTCAACTCATAACTGTTCAAACTTATTCTTATGTGATCCTCAAGGCATAATCATTTTCCTCTTATCTTGACAACAAACCATCCTTGCTCATTTACTCTTTCATTTATTTATACTCATCTTTCCTAAGGGAATGGAGCACATTCCCCTTAAGCTATCATTCAAAACATAACTTTCATGACTCTTCAAATATGGAGACAACCATGCATCCATAGTATTCACTTAATCTTGGCAAGTGCAATTATTTCCTTACTATCACTTATCAAGGCAGCCATATTGTGCCTTTAGTATACATATATCCTTACATCATACATGTGCATCACTTTCAAATTTAATATCATTCATACCTAACTGGTATTACTATCAAGATTCATATCAAGAAGCTTCACAATGCATTAATTCCATGCACTCAAGCATAAAAACACACAAACCTAACCAAACGTTCATCATGCAGGCTCATTGGGTGCACTCTTTCCATGGCATGCATGCACATGGGCATCTCAGGCTTCCATATCCTCCTCCAAGGATATTGCTGTCATCCTTATGACAAGCCTCAGAGGAACACTCAACACTGAGTTTCCCTCTCAGTTGAGAGCTTGCAGTCATTCACATGACATCCCCATGGAAGTTGAATCAGACATAGTCATAACTATGTTCCCTTTCTATACAATATCGACTAGCAAGAAAACAATCTTGCATCAACCTCCATGGAACATTACCCAACTTATAAATACAATATGGGCAATTATAACCATGCCCAAGGTAACTGAATCAACCAATTTAGCTTCAAACTATATCTGTATGGCTACCATCCACCACTCGATGTCAATCTGACCCATTGGGCTTATAGAAGTGCCCCAAAACTTCCTTTACCACATACAAGATCAACATTTAGTCAACCATTTTATCTTAACTTTAACAATTTAATGTCTATTACCATTTGGACTATTCCCTTAAATCCCAAATGCAATTTCAAATTATGTTACTTACTAAGTATCCTAGTTCAAAAATCCAAAGTACCTTTAGGTCAAGATCAGTCTTGACCATTACACCTAGAATTCCTCCTTTTGTTCAGCACAACCAGGGATGGAGGCCACTCTCCTCCTCTCACAAGAACTCTGGTAGATTAGTTTCCTATCTACCAAGCAAGGGAGGTTGTGGTGATTTCTCACACAATCACTCTATATTTCTACAACTCCGTTTATCAGCTTGATTAGAAAAACCATGTCCAACAATTCATGTACCCAGAAAAAAAATTCATTTTTTTGTGCACTTTGAAACCTGAGAGTTGCACATGCTCTCCCTTTTCAGGGAATGGTCACCAGACTCATTCCTCTGATCGTGAGGAGCTATACACCTATACGAGGTTTAACCCTTCATTAAAGCAGTAATCATTATTGCTATGGATCCTCTCCATCCGTTCACATTACTATTTTAGTTTAAATATGAGTATTCTTTAGCATAATCCCATTCCTGTAGGATCGACTATCATTTCCCAAGAAATGCTAGGCTTCCTTTGTCCCAGACTAGCATGATTCAATATCATTGGGTAAAATCCCAAATGTATTTTAAATATGCATCCTTCTACTCAAGGAACTTATGCAGATGATTTATGTTTGGCAGTAACATTCCCCACATGCTCATCTTAGCCTTGGTAACCGAATCTTATGATCGTACATCAGGACGTACAATTTCACAACGAAGTAAACTTCTTTATTTGGGAATGTTAGCAACATAAAGTGCCAATTTCCAAAACATCTATCAACAATAAAGGATTTCATTCCTCTCTTCATTAGGGGTTTTCAAATCCTCTAAATATGGTTTTTAAGCGACTCGTCCATGAGCCCAAGTAGGCCAAGTGTTGTAACTTGGCTTTGATACCAATTTGTAACACACCCACGGTGGGGACTCAAATTTTCGCTCTTCCTAGGAGAATCAAAACCCCCATTCAGGGTCTCTATTCCATTCTGCGCTTCCAAAGCTTTCCAACCATGATCTCCATGCTCCGAAACGAGCTCAGAGCTGGCAGATATCCTCTCCCAAGTTCTTCATATTCTTTCATCCCCCTATACTTTCATATGACCACGAGCTATGACCAGACGCCAAGACAACAGGTGCCAATACAACCACCACATGAATCCTCTGGAGTGGCAAACCTCTGAAGTGCACGATCCGACGATGCGTGTCCTCAGGGATTTCGACGACCCTAATTCACTTCGGGACGTCGACGTTCAGGAGTTTCAAACATTCCTACACCTTTTTCCTCTGAAGTAATTCGTACCTAGAGTCACAGATCAAGTGCCACACGTCCCTTGTGATTGATTTTTATGATCTTCTTCGGGACTTCAACGTTCGAGAGTTTCGAGCACTCCAAATATTTTTCCTCCGAAGTACTTCGTACCCAAAGTTCTAGATCAGGTGCCACGCATCCATCTAAATCAATGGCTCGGGTCCACTTCGATACTTTGACGTTCGAGAGTCCCGGACGCTCACACCACCTTTTTTCCTGGAGTGTTTTCTTCCGAAGTTAAGGATCGTGCGCCATGCATCCCTTTCATTCGATGACTGGGATCCACTTCAGGCGTCCCTCTACTCCGTGTTGCTTTCTTCCTACTTCCGATGTAAGCGATTTGTTGATGCATGTCTCCTGCAGATCGACGACTATAAATTACTTCGTCTCTTTGGGATTCAAGAGTTTCAACCTCTCCCCACTCGCTTTCTCCCAGAGTGATTTCACCCGAAGTTGACGATCTGTCAATGCGTGTCTCTTTCAAATCGACAGTCACGATTTACTTCAGGAGTTCTCAACTCATGGGTCCCCACTTTCCTCCAAAGTGGATATCTTCTGAAATGGAAGATCTGCTGACACCTGTCCTCAGCTAAAGGACGACTCAAATGAACTCCAACTCTTCGGCCTTCAGGAGTTCTTGTTCAACACATCCGCTTTCCTCCCGGAATGACTTCTCTTCGGAGTGCAGGATCTGACGACACCTGTCCCTTTGGCTTGGATGACTCAGATCTACTTCGGCTCTTCAGTTTGTAACTTCCATTAAAGGGTCCTTTGGATCCCACTGTGTGCCACTCCGAGAGGGACACCTAGAAACCCCATCACTTGACACATGGGCTCCCACAGGATCTCAACATTGATACTTGCGTCCCCACGACCGAATGATCGTGAGGGATCCCAAAGGATCCTTAGATCCATGGTCCACATCAACTTCGAGACTTCAGGACTTTGAGGGTTTTGGTGCTACCAAACCTCTATCCTCCTGATGTGGTCAACATCGGACTGACTATATCGTAGATCCGACGGTCGAGATAATTCCTGGGCATCCTCGGATCTACGACCCAGATTAACTTCAGGACTTTGGGGGTTTCACCTCCTGTGCAACGAATATGCTCGATTCACTGAACCTGTGAAGTCCGAAGGGTTCTAAGGGTTAACATATGCATTCTTTCTCTAGATCCGACAATCATGAAGAACTTTGGCTTCTCCCGAAATGATCTCATCCATTCATCTTCCAGAAAAAAGGATCTCTCCTTTCAGGACTTAAATCTCTCTATCATACCTGAGCGTTTCTAGCTCCTTAAGTACCTAGGTAATTTGCGCTAATTCTCCTAAACTTAATGGTTACATAAATCCTTCGCACACCTCTTGTGCTCATTTATGAACTCTAGAACTAAAGGGGTTCTCGATCCCTGCACATCTCGCAGAGGTTTTGTGCACACATGCACTATCTCTCCTGAGCTTTGACCGATCCCTTCCTTCAAAATGACTGGGAGGGTCAACATGCACACATGAAGCTATACCCAGGGTCAACAAATTCATAGTTCATTTATTTTAACTTGAGCCACCACAGGGCCCAGGAATTTACGTGTACGCGTCGAAGAATTTCTTATTTTCTTAAATACACAATTAGGAAGAATTGAAGGGATACAATATAATCATTAAGCAAACATACCCATCCCTGCAACATTTGTAGGATATCCAACTTTAATTCAGAATTACCACTTAAATACACAATATATGTGATTACTTATCTATTCCAGGTGGTAGCCAACTAACTGACTGTGGGTGTTCGTCCTTCCACCGAACCATAGGCTCAAAGGAATTCATTCTTAGCGCTCTATCCACCCCCGTGCGAAGCCATGATATCACCAGGGAATTTATGCCAATTTTCATCGATCCTTTCTCTTTCGCATCTTCTGTGAAGTTTATTAGATGCTTCCTCAACATCAAGCTCGCGACCTTCTGCTCAGGTCCCATTCTTTGCATACTCTCAGAGATCTCTCTCTGTGTCACGACCTCGACGATGTTTATCAAATGCTTTCTCCGCATCAAGCTCGTGGCCTTTGACTCGTTCCCTGCTAGAATGTTTCTCACATTATCCACTCTCCTCTTTACATTCCCCTCACGTGCCTTTCATGCACATCCCTCCTATCATGTTCCTTCTGTCAAAAGGAAACTTGGTTCATCCTAGTCTGCCAAACCCAGTGGTACTTTGGGCTGACATTCTGCAACTAGACCATGCTTCCATTCATGGTGGTGGTTGATAATTCAACCACTAGTCCTTTCTTCATTAACTAATTTCTTTCATTGGGATCCGAAGGAGGTTTATTATCCTCATCAAAGGGAAATTTGGGGTTATTTGATATAATGAACCCTCTCTTATAGTTTTCACATTCTTTCCTCTAGTGATATCATGGCTAGTACTTTCAAGGCTTCACCCCCATAGTCAGTTATTGGCAAATCAAACAATAATACATTTACATTGTTCCCATTCCACAACATGGTAACCCTAATTAATGATTAATTACAAGTTGGGTGAAACAAGGGTGTTACATCGCCTCCTAGCCTCCTTCCTTGCCACATGTCATGCTCCAAGCATCCTCCATGATCAAGTGTTTTCTCCTCTTGCCATCTTTAATGCTCTAGACCTCTTATGTGGAGGGAGTTTCTTTCTTTGGGTTGTATGTGACCATTTCCTTGCCATAAATAATTCTATGAACCTCTATTATACTAGGAAATTCCTCTCCCGGGGCTCCCTTCCTATTCCTGCTAGTCACCAACACAATATTGGGCCTTAGGTTCACACTATGAACACAGATATCCATCAATGATGAATAATGGTAATGCAATCTTTGTAGTATTTCTTATGAAAAACTTCTAAGTGTCTCTCACAACCTGCCATTGCCATTGAACTTCAAGGATATTCTCTTGTGCTCAGTGGGAGAGGAAATCCTATGGAAATGTGAAATCACCCATGCATTTTCAAAGGGTATCATGAAGGAATAATTCATTCTTATGATATGATGAAATTATTATTCATGAAAGTAGACTTATTCTAGAAGTCTATGTATGATGAAAGATGAGGAAAATGAGTGAAGTTAGGGTGGAGATCACATAGAGATTTATGGAGATATTCATGGAGATATTGTGGACATGGTTATGCTATATTGGACATCTTGTTATGAGAACCTCAATGATATGTTATGAAGCCTCACATATGTATTGAAGAGTGAGAGTGATCTATCATTATTATACACTAATGAAAATGTAATCTTTGTGAGTATATTTTTCTCCTTATGGATGATTTATGTGTGATAATGTTTGTTGCTTTTTGCTCTTGAAACCAATATTTGGTATCATAGATTGTATCACACTTTACTTTCTCTTGAAACCATGGTACCAGAGCGAGTGAGTGCTATGAGAAGTTATGAAGTCAAGATCTACTATCTTGTGTGTTGATAAAGGAGATTGGTTTGAAGCGTTGTTCTCTGTGTGGGCCCAAGGCATCATAGAGAAGGTTGTTTATGATTTAATTGTTGAAAAGAATGCAGGTTGTTGTCATTGAAGAAATGTAGAGGTGGATTGCTATGAGGAGATGGTGAATGTTTATTGGTTAATATGGTTTATTTCTTGGCACATTTGGTTTAGTAGATGAAGTTATTGTTTCTTTTGGAGGACATGCCACAATTGCAAAGTAGATATGAGAGTTGACACCATGGATTTCGATGAAAGTGCACTGAAGTGGGTGATCATT
>SNQJ01S0203039.1:0-16705 GCA_010110895.2 Picea sitchensis | reverse complement strand
CCATGCTTCGACATCATCTTCCCTTTCTCTTTCACCATCGAAGGAAGGTGGCTTGATATTCCTCAGCTCTCCTTGCAAAATATCTACCTCTTGTTTCCTTCTTAGGTGTCTGATAGGAGACACCTCTGGACTGCTTATGGGATCTGCTGATGCATAAAACCTTCTTTCTGAGTAAGGAGGTGAGTGGTTTCCACAAGCTCTGCTGGCACTTCTGGAATAACCAACTCTTCCACGATCATATCTTATTTTGTGACACTTGCCTCCTTCCTCTTGTCTTGATTTTGATACCTTCTTCGTTTGTCTCTGCAACTGATTTAAGCTCTGCAACACTCAAGCATTTATCTAAATTTACTCTCTCATCAGTCTCTCATTGTCTTCTTTGTAGCTCTTCACTTCCATCTTTAGGCTCCTTACCATTTCTATTAATGTTTCCTGCTCTCCCTTTTCCTTGCGTCCATTGGACTCTATATCTGCATTACCAATTATGGTATTCTTGCCTTCAACCTCCTTATCATGATTGGAGGCTCCTTCACCTTCTTCCATTTCCTCGATATGCATCTTGAGCTGATGTGCTTAAGCCCCTTAATTCTGCAAAATGTGCAAGCGACCATTTTGTTAGAATTATGCATATGGCAAACAAAATTGCCAAACCATGCTACATGTTTTTTTTTTCTTTTTTTTTTTCATGGAGATCATATCCCCATTCTTCGAAAATAACAGTGTCCTATTATCCTTGGCCAACACAGAATCTCATCCTGCACAGGAACTGCCTTCAAACCATATTCCCAGGTGGCCATGACTAGAAACTACGGCCAAATCCTTCCTTGGCAATTTTATGTCTCGAAGACAACCAATTCGGCCCTTAGCCCTCCTCTTAGCTCTCAATCTGCATATGACTATGACCAAGACCCGACGCTTAGTTGAAAAAGTTCTTGTCTAGAACTTTGGGACTTTGGAAATTTCAGCCAGGATTGGATCAACGGTCCTCGTCCTCTTTCATGATCAACGATCGAGATCCACTTCAGGAGTCTCAACTTTTCTTGCTTGCCTCCTCCCGGAATGATTTTCCCTAGCGTTTAAGATCAACCGACAAGTGTCCTCCCATAGATCAACAAGTGTGAATCATTTTAGTTCTTCGTGCTTCAGAGGCTTCAAACTTCCCTCCTGCACTTTCTCCCAGAGTTCTTTCACCTGAAGTCGAAGATCCTTCGACGTGTGTCCTTTGGAATCAACAATCGATATGTACTCTGGCCTTTGGGCCTTTGGGAGTTTTTGACCCAATGAAACCTATCACATCTTTACCCTCCAGAGTGCCTAGTCTCCACACTACATGATCTATCGCCATGTGGAGAAATGCTGGAAGCGGACACGTGGCCCAATTAGGCGGGTGACACGTGTCACATTCTAATTGACTTTTGAATACTCCAAATGCTCAAAACTTAGTGACATGTGGTACACATCCCATGTGTCCACGTCATCCCAGGTGACGTCCGCAAGCCACGTCACTTCATAATTATGGGATCCACATCACCTCCAGGTGATGTCATCATGCCCCACCACTTCGGCCCTTTAGGCTTCGAGACTTCATGCTTAAGGAGTTTCAACACTAAAACCTTTCCCATTCTCTCGAACTTCGAATTCCTGAATTGGCCAATCTGTCACCATGTGTCCTCCTGGATCAGATGACTAAGATTCACTTCGAGTCTTCACCCAAAGTCCATGGATCTACACCATGTGTCCTCCTTAATCTAACAGTTGAGGCTTACTTTGGGCCTTCACCTGAAATCCACAGATTTACGCCATGTCTCTTCTCGATCAGATGACCCAGATTCACCTTGGATGATTCGATTCTTGAGATTTACTCCATCTCTTTGGCTATCCGGGATCATTGGCATAAGGGCAGACCTAGGGTTTAGTTATAATAGCGCAACAATAAGCCCTAACTACTGGCCCTTTCGGCAACACCTGCGAAGAATATGCAATCTCACCCAAAGTAGCTATAGGGGGTTGCAGGACACATGTGTCTACAACTAGAGGAAATGAAAAGTGGATCCAATATAATAACAACACAACATATAGATATCATTTACCAGCTAAAGCCTACTTTGCACAATATATCTCAGATCTAGCATAATAATGCAATAACAGAGCAATCAGAATACGAAGAACAAAACATCAATCACACATAACACAAGATATATGTCGTTCACCTCTCCCTAGGGATACGTGCACATAACTGTGCTTTATAATATATTAGGTGAAGCATATAGTTCTATATTATCTCTTAGCTAGCATATATTCTCTCTTTCTCCCTTCTCTCTATCTCCCTTCCCTACATACCCAGCTGCAGGGTTGATCTTCGTACCCAATAGAAGATCTTACAATACAGAATACTTTCTCATCTCAATACTTCTCTCTCACCTTAACAAAAAACACTCTTCATAACATCAACAAACTTTGAACGAACCCATCCCAGGTCCTCTTGACCTTTATTTATACATTACAATAGCTCACCGACAACCTTAGGTTGAAACCTAGGTGTCAAAACCCTAGATACAAAAACCCCAAGTGTCTAAAACCCTAGATCAACTTGACCCACATTTTTCAGGCTTTGCTAGCCTATCTTTCCTTCTTTATTGCGAGGTTCTCCAAAGCATCCACCGATGTCTTTTTCTGCTTCCTGAGTTGTCCACGATCTATCTTCCTTGCTGATATGTCTTCCTCGATCCTCTTGTCCAACAAATTGCTCTCTCGTACTTCACTGCATATTTTCTTCTTCTTTGGCCACTTCGACCTGATCTCAGTCAATATTCCTTTCATGCAGTTTGGGTTTCATCTTTTCTCCCTTAATATTCATTTCTTTCCATAACCAAGGGCCAATAGGCCCCCAACACTCACCTATGACTTGTCCCAAAGAACTTCAGATCTGATCCTTCTATTTGACTTTGACTTCAGACTGTGCAACGCAGTCTGTGCTTTCTGTTATGTTCCTCCCCACTGTGTGCAGACTATCTTTTCTGTGTCTGGTACCCAGTTTCAACTGCACCTGGTACCTGGATCCTTCTCCTTCTTCTTTTACTAAGAGCTGCGAGGTAGTTGATTGTTGTAGTACAATTTCAACCGGCTCCCATTCACCAAACCTTCCTTCCATTCCCCATTCAAAGTTTTTAGCTGCGTAGCTCCTCCTTCGGTAACATGGGAAACCTCATAAGGTCCAAGCCAATGTGTCCTAAACTTCCCTGGGTGCTTCATGAACTTACTGTCATATACTAATACCAGATCTCCCTGTTTAAAGGATTTCTTCCTGATGTGTCTGTCATGGTATGCCTTTTCTCTTTCCTTCTACACCTGCTGATGGAATCCTGCAATAAATCGATCCTCCTCCAGTTCAACCAACTGCGCGAGTCTCTCTTGAACAGTGTCATTGTCATCCATATCTGTAAAATTTGCAATTGTGAGGCTAGGAACCAGATATTCCATGGGCACAACTGCTTCTAAACCATAAACCAACTTAAGCGAGGTCTTCATTGTCAACTTCTTCGTCAGCACTATCTCCAAGACCTTATTGAATGCTTCAACTGTCGCATTCGCTTGTGGATGGTAGGGCATGCTCTTCTGATGATGAACTGCAAATTCCTCAGTCAAGGCTTCAATAGTATTATTAATAAAGTGGGTACCTTGATCACTCATAAGGGTCTTTAGACATCCAAACCTGGTTATGATATCATCAAATATGAAATGCACAGCTGTAGTTTCACTACAATCCTTAACTTCTCTTGCTTCAGCCCATCTAGTCAAATACTATGTCGCAGTGATTATGTACCTTTCTCCTGTGCACTTTCCTAGTGGGTTTATAGGTCCCATGAAGTCAACGGCCCATTTCTCAAATTCCTATAAGGTTAGTTGGGGTGCTAAATGCATCTCATCTCTTATGGAAGGTTTCCAAACTCGTTGGCATACATCACAGGCTCTGTAGTATTCTTTATCATCTCTGTGTAAAGTGGGCCACCATAGGCCAGCTGTAAGAACTTTTGGCACTGTTGCTTTCCCTGTGTAGTGTCCTCCTATGATGCCTTCATGTGCTTCTGCCAAAATTAGTGTTATTTCTACTTCCATAACACATCTCCTCAGGATCTCATCAGGTCCCATCTTGTATAGTTGTCCAACTATAAGTGAAAAATATGTAGCGTGCACTACCAACTGTTTCTTCTGAATGAATGTGTATTTAGAAGGTGCCATTCTTGTTGATAGGAACTGAACTATCTCTGTGAAGTGATCATCAATATTTCTGATGGCCAACAATTGTGCATATGGCAGTGCGCTCCAAGCTAGTAGGTTCCTCTCCATGTTCCAACTGGGACAAGTGGTCAGGTCCCTTTTTCATCTTTCCAAACTTTACCACAATTTCAAAATCATATTCTTGAATAACATAATCCATATGCATATCCTCCCCCCCAACACTATCTTGTTGACTAGGTATTTCAGCACTGAGTAATCAATGAACATCTTAAAGTGTCCTCCCAACAAGTAGTGGTGAAATTTCTATAGTGCATACACCATGGATAACCCTTCTCTTTCAGTGGTAGTGTAATTTATCTCAGATGTAGAGATCTTCTGCTAGAAAAGGATAATGGGTGGTCAATATATCATACTCCTGGTTGTGCTAATACTCCGCCTAATGCAATAGAATATGCATCAGCATGCACATGAAATTCCTTACTCCAATCTGGAAAAACCAGAAGAGGCGCAGTAACCATTTTCTGTTTCAGGGTGTCAAAGCTCCGTTGAAATTTTTCTGTCCAATGAAACTAGCAATCTTTCTTCAAAAGATTCTCCATGGGTGTTGTAACTTGTACATAGCCCTTAATGAAATTCCTGTAGTATCATGTATGTCCCAGCGCAGTGCACAACTATCTAACTGAAGTGGGAGGGGGTAGATCAACAATAATGACAATCTTAGATGGATCTACTAGCAATCCCTGCTTACACACAATATGGCCTAGCAACACTCCAAAGGGTGAAAAGAAAATGCATTTATTCAGGTTCAGGGAAATTTGACATTGTCTACACTTATCCAATATTAGTCTTAAGCATTCAATATGATTTTACAACAAGCTAAAAATAGTCCAAGATTCAAAATAGGCTTCTATAAATTTATGTAAAAACTTCTTGAATGCTTCGACCACCACCCTAGAAAAGATGGCTGGTGCATTCTTTAGTCCAAAAGGAATCACTGTATACTAGTAGGATCCCCATTCTGTTGCAAATGTGGTCTTATGGTGATCTTCCTTAGCAATCATGATCTAATGATATCCTGAAAATCCATCGGTGAAGGAGTAGACTTCCTGTCCTCCCACATTGTCTAGCACTTCGTCAGTGAACGGTGTAGGGAATGGGTTATGTAGACATGCATCGTTCAGTTTCCTCAAGTCTACACAGATTCTGATCTCTCCTATCTTCTTGTCTTGAACCACCATAGGGCTAATCACTTCTGACTCTTCAATAGGTTCTGTGATTCCTGCTTCCAACATTCTGTCTAATTCAATCTTCAGTTTCTCCTTATATTTGGGATTTAATCTGTAGGGTCTCTATTTGACAAGTATTGTATCTGGTTTCAGGGGGATCTTCATCTTTCCCATGGGCCCTTTAATGCCCTTCATATCAGTGAAATTGGCTAGAATCAAGTCCTAGTATTCATGCAATAATTCTATGACTTGTCAATAGTGGAACATCCCAATAATATCCAATGTTAACCAGTTTCAGTGCTTTCTCTATCCCAATATTGACTTTCTTGATTTTAATTGGCTGTCTAATGAAAGGTAGTTCGACTCCTGGTCCTTCTATGTCTCTTCGTCCTTCTGTTTCTGTGATGTTCACTTTCTTAGGATCATCATCTTCATCAGAATAGATATTGTAACATTCTTGCAATTTTTGAAGAGGCGCAGTCCATTCATCCTCTTCTTGCTCTGGAGGGAGGTTAGGTGCCTCCTCAAATAATTTCGGCCTCACAACTTGTAAAGCTTAGTCTATTGTAGGGTACTGACTTTCAAATAAGAATGTAACTATAAAATTTTGAGTCATACCTTGCCAATCTGCAATGATGAGGCACAGTTCTACTTGAAGATACCAGTTTATAGGTGTTGTATCCAACATGTTAATGAATTTATGCACCCACTTCTCTTGAGGAATGATGTTCTAGGCTTCCTCACAACTTCGCACATGGTCGATCAGACAACTTTGACCTATGTATCTAACTTCACATCCTTCTACTTGCTCTGAGAAGCGCGTTGTCATCAAAGTGTGACATTGCATCCAGTCCATGATGTTTTGCTTATGTGCTTTCCACCATCTTGCTAGAGTGTCTTTTAGGGCATCGTCCAGTGCCAACAGTCTCTGTTGTACTGGTACAATTTCTTAAAATTCTAGTAATAAAGTTTCTAAATGATTCAAACAATCAATGTGGGCAAATTAATTACTGTTGTACTGATCTAGCGAACTTCTCGGGTCAATCGAGCACATCACCGTGCAAAAAATTCATACATCTTGTTCTGCCAGTTATCCACTGCTTCTTCTAGAATCTGATGAACATGTGTTGTCACTTCACCATCTGAAATTCCCATCTGTTGTACGATTAATGTAATCCTAATGTTTGGCTGTCAATTTGTATATATTCTCTAGCTCATATGCACGATCCTGTTCTCTTACGGGCTCTATGTATTTGTGACCTTTATCAGGATCCATAGGCGCAATGAACCTAAGGCCATCACCTTCAAATTTCATTCTTCTTTTCTTTAAGTCAACAACAGTAGAATTATTGAAATCCCAATCAATTCCTAACAGTGCGGGATAAGGACAACTATCATTAACTATCTCAATTACTTCGAAGTCTATAAATGTTCTGACCCCATCAATGTCCACAAGGACATGTTCTAGTCTTCCAAAGGGGCTCACAACTTGCTGATTAACCATCCTAAGCCTGATAGGGGAATAGATCAACTTAGGTTTTCCCATTAGTTCCCAGGTGTTATAACCTTAATTTGCACCAGACATGCTTACCTGGCATCAGGCCGTCTCAGATTCCTTCTTTGCCAAAACATTGTTGAACAACTCTTTAAAAAAACTCTTTTATAAGGGCCCACATGCCCTACTCCATTACTACACGCGTGTACACGCTAGATGACCTAAAACAACCCGCGTGTACCTACAAAAGCACAAAAAAAGGAAAGTTTCTGACGAAACACACAGCTTTGGGTGAGTTAACTGAAACTCCTGGCCATGCATGGCCGAGGGTTCGTCCAAATACCTAGCTTATTCTAGCCTATAAAAGAAGGGTTAGGGGTCCTATTTGGAGGAGGAGAATAATAGTAAAGAAACTCTACCCAATTGCACATTCCCATTGTCCCAACTCTTTAGCCATCCTTGTGCAAGAAGAGATACAGAGAAAATAATTTGGAGGACATTTGAAGAGAAGCCCAGGATCAGGTTCGCGGAGCGGTGGTCGGTCTCGACATTGTAAGTTGATTCATTAAAGTTAATAATAAAGAAATGCTTTTTCCATCCCACTATATGAGTTCTTCATTGTTTAGTGAATATATGTTTGAATCTCTAACCCATTAATCTGTAGAACAAATGCTTGTAGAGTTTGCTACTTGTTTTGTACGCAGTTCAGTCTTGGGAGGATAGCTGCTAACAAGTGATCAAGTGTGATGAAGGATCAACATCGAACGTCCAGAACAAGGTATGTTTGTTTAACCATGTATTTTCTTAAAAGAAATGGGGATTAGGTCTGGGACGACGATAGAAAGTAGGATTCTTTTAGTCTTATCTGCATGCATAATATAACCCTAAGTACTAGTCCGTAGGGGGATTTCCCACCACAACAAAATTGGCGATCGTACTGGGGAGGTCTCTAGGGTTCTTGGGAATATTTTTGGGTATTTTTAAAGGACTAGTTTTCTTTCCTTTTTTTTGAAGTTTTTGCAAAGTTTGAGCTAACAGAGATTCTAGTCTTCCATACCAGCTATCTCTATTTCTTTGCTTGACTGTAATATTTTTTCGAGACCCACATAGGTACACGTGGTCTGCATAAGGTCTGCACGCGTGTACCCACCCCCTACTTTCTTACAGCCCGCGTGTAAATGCTAGCTGAAGAAGTAACAATAGCGTGTATGATTCCAGAAAAGTTTTGAGGCAGTCATCCTCTTCCCTATCAGAATCAGTCATTCTCAGGTGTTTTCTGGAACTCTTTCTAGTCCTGGTTGTTTGCAGTCTATAGTTTAGGGTTCATCTCAGATTGGTTTGTTTTACGAATTTTTCCTTACATTGTTTTCTTTTTTCTGTTAAAGAAAGTTTCTAAGCCTTTCAAGAGATCCTAGTTTTCAGTATCAGTGGTCTCTTCCTGGTTTGGATTGTCTATTTTTATTTTGTTTCAAAGTTTTATAGATACACCCGGCCTGTATAAGGCCAACACGCATGTACACACCCTCTGGCTCGACATAACTCATGTGCAAACGCTTGCTGTTGAATTTTCAGTAGTGTGCTTGTGAAGGATAGTTTTTGTTGAGGGTGAGGCAGTCATCTTTTCCCTTGACAAGAGTTATACCTCTCAGGTTTTTTGAATCTCTGTCCTAGCAGTCAATAGCTTAGGGTTGATCTCAGCCATAGCTTTCTTTTTTCATTTAAAAGTTTTCATCAAAATTTTCTTTCGGGTTTTTAGACAAGTGTCAGAGTCCTTTTTTAAGTTGTTAGTGTGTGATTTCTTGAAGTGATTCTTTGCGATCTGTGACTAGGCCAGAAGTTTTTTTGGTTTTTGACTTGTTGATATTTTTCCTTTTTGCTTTGTCAGCATTCAAATAAAAAAAAGAATCTTTCATTTCTTTGTTTGGTTGAAAAGTGTTGTTTTGCATTAGTAACCAGGGAAAAGTATTTTCTTTCATAAGTTATTGATAGTTTACTTAGATCGTAAGTAGCTCGTAGTCGAGTGAAATCCTTCTCTGAGTTTGTTGTTCAAAAGATCTTAGAAAATTTAAAAAAAATAAAATTGAAAAGTTGTTGAAAATTTGCGTTAAGTGAAAGTTTTTGTTTCCATCTTTCTGTTCATTTTTACTTTCATCTTTCAAACATCACTAGTTTCACTTTCATACCCTTTGACATAATACAATCCATAAAATTAACGCTAAATCTAAAATTCATTAGACTTTTATGTTTGTAGGTTTAACCAGCTAGTTCAAGATTAGGGCCTTGGATTAGGTTGGAGAGGAAACTCTTCAAGGCCATTGAAATCAAACATTGGAGTCTGAGTTAGGGAGTGTCCAAGTCTAGTATCGTGAAAGTTATCTGAGACCCCCCTCTAACATAGGGGATAAACACGAGGTCGCGTGCGGAAAGGTAGCAGAGATAACCCCTCCAAAGCTGGACCAAACGTAGTGGAGAATACATATAGAGGGCTTGTCTTGGGATTCTGTCGATTGCATTTTCCACGGAGCTTCATGGGTCTCGAATCCATTCGAGGTCCTCAGTTGTCCTCTAGACCACTTTCTCTCGATACCATTGATAGGTTTTAGGCTCGATACCCTGCTCATTGTGGTCTACCCGACTTTCGATTGTACCCGCCTGGTGACTGCTCGCGCATTGGCAACCTAGTTGCCTATATTTTTTAGGGACATACACAGGTGACTGCGGGGGCATACTGCGGTACCTAGGACAGAAATCAGGCCACACTTTGTAGAGTATACCCAGAGGGTGATTCCGTGTTCGAGTTGGACTTGCACCGGTAAGTTGCTCTGGTGTTGGTTGTTGTAACTGTTCTTCCAATTAATTTAGTGTTTGCCTGTCTTATCTTATAGGGAATTTTTTTTAGTGTGTGTTGTTTTTGAACAACTAAAACACCCTAGCACGTCTTTGATCTTCTCACACAGTGGAGGATCACGAGCTCCGCCAGTCATGAAGGCTTCTTGGCCTACTGCTTGTTACACTGGAGCCACCCCTGCCACCATTAAGGCAAAAGCTAGACCAACAAGGGTCTTTTGAAGCGATCGGGTCATAAGAAATTGTGCCTGACCAACATCTAGAGGAATCGACTGTTTTAGACCTTGGAGTGAAATATTTTGGTCTAGTTGAAACCTCCACCACTGATCTTTCGGCACCCACCATCATACCAATTCATCCTTACGAGTGCCAGACAGTGACGCATGCAACAATGGAAACAAATGTTGTTACTCCTTCTGGGAATTCTTCAATTCCCACTACGGTTGTCACCACTGGAGAGTTTCCACCTCCTAAACCACCATCACCGGTCCAAGACACCATGGTATTGACCATCTCTACTTCGCACAATGGTTCGATCCCGTCTCTGGTGGCGGCCACAATCCATTTCACACCAAGTGCGATAGGCCCTCCGTTCTCATACGAGATTCCTAGTTCATGTATAAGTCCTGTACTTTCCTACTCCACTTCACAGACTTGAGGTATGGGGGAAGGGAGCTCTAACGCTCCTCTACAAGGCCACATGGGGGGCATTTCCACTCCCTTTAACACTTTCCCTTATGAAGGAGGTCATATCTCTCCTTCGTCCCCTTCGCTTGGTGGCACTCACCAGCCTTCCGTTAGGCCGCCTGCACACCATAGTTTATTTGGAGCAGGGAGTCAAGGACCACCTTCATATAATATGCTAGTAGGTTCAACATAATTTTCTTTGTTCAGTGAATTTGGTAATAATTCCTTCTCGTCAACTGCTTTCTCTACTGGGGGCAATCCCAGTCTCGGACAATCTATTCCTATGCAGGGTACTATTCCTGCATAGGGGGCACACCCAATAACTTCTTCTGCATCAGGGCATTATAATTCTTGGCAGGGATCCATTCCCTCATTAGGAATGTTGATCTGGGGTAATTATTTTCACAATCAATAGAACCTCGAACAAAGTACTATGCCTATCCCCATAGGACCGACATGGGGCAACCCTTCCCAAAGTCCTTCAAATGTAATGCATGCCCAACCATCTATGTCCTATTTTTGAAATCAGCTGATGATGTCTCCTCACACGCAAAATCCATACGCTGGCCATGGCCATGGTTTTTACAAGAATTCAGGCCAGCAATCGAACTTTTCCTGGCAACCTGGTGCCAGTCAAACTCCAGGCCCCTTTTTCCCAGGTTATCACCAACAACCCAAACTACCCTTCCTAGCAAATTTTCATTTTCCAGACTTGACAAGGTTGTTGAATGACCCTATCTGTCACGATCCATGTTGGCCTCATATGCTGATGAAGTTGCCTTCAGACATCCCAAAGTTTGAACCCAAGCCTAACGAAGATCCAAGATATCATGTGACTACCTTCCATCTTTGGTGCTCATCTAACGCATTGAAAGACGACTCCGTACAGTTGCGATTGTTTCAATGTACTCTTATTGGGAGTGTCATGAAATGGTACATTGAGATCGATCGCTCAAGATACTCTTCCTTCAGCAAACTGATGATGGATTTCCTTAACCATTTCCAGTTACCTGTGAGATATGACGCTGGCACTGAATTGCTGGCCAATTTCTCACAAACAAAATCGGACCATATCTCTGATCACATCTGAGAATGGAGACGCCGAAAGAGTTTAATTAAGGTACCAGTCCCACCAGCATTCCTTCTCTAGTGGTTCCTTAAGTCTTTGGTCCCACAGTTATCCAAAGACGTCGTGACGTCGGGAGTATTTTCCAAAGAGGACGCCATCATGAGAGTTCAACAACTTGAGCTAATCTATTCTTAGTCCAGTTTATTATACAAGATCTTGGCAGATGTGCCACGCTCAATACTTGATAAAACTAGACAAAGAGCTACACCACATGCCGATGGTATTGTTGGTTCAGCCCAAACAAAACCTGCTAAGCAAATGATGAAGCAGTTGCAGTAGTTGTCTATACAACACATAGTGGCCAGCAAAACTACTGCTTTGGCTACTCCCCCTACCAAAATGTCGGATGTACACACAGTGCAATCGGCTAATGCAAAGGCCACCCTGCAGCCTGAAGGAAAGAAAAAACAATGAAAGAAGGGTAAGGGGGATAAAAAACCTAACGATAATGCTGGCGGGGAAAACACTAAGAAACGAAAGGCGAGATATCCATGCAACTTGTGCGTGAAAGACCACCCAACCCATCTATGTCCTCGGCTTGCAAAAGCCAAAAAGTTTGTGACGCAACAACAACTGTTGTGTTAACCAATCCATTTCAACATGGGAAAAATCTAACCCAAGCCTTTGCAAGCATGGAAGGGGGCAGCCAAGGACTCTCTCCATCTTCGAACAACCCCACATCCACAAATGTATATATGGTGAAGGGTGATGCTTTTATATTGACTAGAGCGCATGACTATAGCCAACCAAGCACTTCCGAGAAGGGAAAAGAAGCCGAACTCCCATCTCTTCCTCTACATATTGAGAAGACATTGGGAGAAACAATGACATGCATCCCAAAAGGCGTGTTCAAAAAAGATTCTCACAACCCAAATGCAAGGGCTACCCAGAACTATTCTGTGGTGGAAGATTTATCACAAATCCCTTGTGCAATGTTCACTTTGGAGGTCCTCCAAAGCTTCCCTTCCCAGAGGAAAGCCTTGTTAACTTCTTTAGGATCTACCGAGACTTGTAATCTGGGTACAATCATGCTGGATACAACTGACCTAAAACCTCGTCTACCTTACCACGTAGCGTTTCAGATAGTAGTGGCTTATCCCACGAAAATTTTTACTTGGAATATCTTCTGCACGGTGGTTGATGAGGGTGCCTCAACATGTGTTATGTCGTTGGCATGTTGGAAGGCCTTTGGCCAACCTGTTTTTTCTCTGTCACCTACTCTTCTTACTGCTTTTGATGGTCATTCGTTCCGACCACATGGTATCATTCCCTCTTTCCCAGTGCAGTTAGGAGGGAAGACCGTGTGTGTTGAGGTAGAGGTAGTCGATGCGCCCCTCGACTATAACCTCTTGTTAGGGAGGATTTGTACTTATGCCATGCAAGCTGTGGTTACTACAATTTTCTAGGTCTTGTTGTTTCCACATGAAGGTCGGATTGCGACCATCGATCAATTGTCTTTCTCCAGACCTGACCCTTCATTGGGGGCATCCATGGTCCCGATGATTGATAATCCTCAACTAGGTGTGGTCAATGTAGGGGTTGGTTTGTGCCCATCTTTGATGGGTACCTTCGATTACCTGCCCCCTCAAGGCGATATCGAGTTTATATCCAGTAACCATAAGGTTGAGATTTTTCAAGTTTCGTCATTTTGCATGACTTACTTCAATGATTCGTGGATACTCCCTTCCCCATTGACCACGATGGATGGGATAGGGCACCGGGGCATGTCCATGCCCTTGTCTGCAGTTGAAGTAGCATACTCTTTAGTCCAAGAGTTCGATCCACTTCGATCCACTTCTAGAGCCTATTTTGGCTCAGGGTTCTCTCACTGACACCAATTCATTAGACTTAGTGTTGCCCTCTAATGAAGTTATAATTGAAGCAATGACTAGTCCGGACAAACCCTGGGAAAATCTTCATCACAGATCATACTTCCTCCTAGAGTTAAGCCGAATCAAAGCCGAAGAATTCACCTTGACTATCACGGGAGATAGGTCTTGTCCTATTAATCCCTTAGCTACACACGAGGTTTATGCTGAGGGTAATATGGCAACTATCACTGAAACCTTACCTATCAATATCTCCCAAAACCCTGGCGTTGTGGAGAATGTTTTCGTCAGAGCTAACTGCTCCCCCAGAGAGATTCAAATCTACACAGATATTTTTAAATAATTACGCGATGTTTTTGCCTGGTCTTATGAGGAAATGCCAAGCATCGATCCAAAAATAGTTGAACATGAAATCACAACTTATCCAGACACCAATCCTATACGGCAGAAGCTTCGTCTAGTTAACCCCAAGAAAGCAATAGCCATTAAAGTTGAGGTTGAGAAACTGCTAAAAGACAGTTTTATCTATCCTATCCATTGGACCCAATGGGTGTCAAACCCCGTGTCGGTCAATAAAAAAAAAGGCACCATTCGTGTATGTACAAACTTCCGTGATTTGAACAAGGCCTATCCCAAAGATAATTTTCCCACACCATTCATCGACCAGATAATTGATGAATGTGCGGGTTGTGAAGCCTTCTCTTTCATGGACGGTTTTTCGGGATATAACCAAATACAAATCAAACCCGAAGACCAGCACAAAACAACATTCATCTGTCCATGGGGTACAATCGTGTATCGTAAGATGCCTTTTGGTCTCAAAAATGCTGGAGCCACCTTTCAGCAGGCCATGTCTTTTTCTTTCCATGACCTCAAGCATATAGTCGAGGCCTATTTAGATGAGTTAGCATCTTGATCTCGTAAGAGAACGGATCATCCCACACATCTCTGACTTATCTTTGAGCATTGTCGCTACTTTTAGATTTGCTTAAATCCAAACAAGTGCAGCTTTTGCGTAACTTTAGGATGTTTGTTAGGTTTCATAGTGTCAACAACAGGGATCATGGTTGATCCTCTCAAGGTTGAGGTAATAATTAAGTTGCCCCCCCCACGCACAATCCTTCAACTTCAGAGTCTACAAGGCAAGGCGAATTTTCTAAGACGCTTCATCACTAACTATGCTGAGATAACTAAGGGCTTTATGCACTTACTTAAAAAGGCATTCCTTTTTATTGGGACAATACCACTCAATGCTCTTTCGTCGCATTGAAATATGCACTCACAACTACCCCTTTGCTCTAGCCACCTAACTATAACAAGGATTTCTTATTATATCTGGCTGCAGCAGAGTCAACCATTGGCATGGTATTAGTTAAGAAAGATGACTTGTTCTCAGAATATGTCATCTATTACCTGAGTCGAGGCCTTGTAGGACCGAAACTCAATTATTCTCATATCGAAAAACTTGCGTTGGCAACAGTCCATGCTATTCAACGGTTCCGTCATTATGTTCTGTTTTGCAAGACCACTATCCTTGCTGTCGTGAATCCATTTCAGTACATGTTGACAAGACGGGTAATAGGAAAAAAGATCAGTAGATGGATAGTCATCCTCTAGGAGTTTGACTTAGATTTCGTTTTAGCGAAATCCAAAAAGTCACTGGTCTTCGCAGAACTTATTTCGGAACTTCCAGTTGAGTCAGGTGATCTTGTGCCCGAAGAGTCCCCTATCAGAGGAGATATGTTTTTGATCACCTCTTTGGATCCTTGGTATGGATATATCCTTATCTATCTCTAGAATTTGAAGTTCCCCACCACTGCTTCTCCTGATGAGCGTCGACGCATATGCCATCAGGCTAAGAATTATCTCATACTCGATGATACATTGTATCGGAGAGGTGTAGACTGTATCCTATGCCAATGTTTCACTCACGAGGAAGCAGTTCTTGTGCTTAATGATTGCCATACCGGAGCTTGTGGCGGTCATTTGTCTAGGTTGGCAACAACCCAAAATATTCTACGAGCAGGCTACTTTTGGCCGACAATTATCAAAGATTGTATCGAATCAGTCAAGAAGTTCCACCTGTGCCAAATCTTCTCTCGGAAGATGAGGGCACATCCCACTCCCATGTTTCCTATCATCACAGTTGGTCCCTTCACCAAGTGGGGGATTGATTACACTACATGCAACCCTCCTTTAGCAAGGGGGCACCACTATATCATCGTAGCTATAGACTATTTCACAAAGTGGGTTGAAGCTATGCCAATGTTTAAAGATGATGGAGAGACTGCAGCTCTCTTTTTATTCAATCAGATAATAGCAAGGTTCGACGTCTTGAGGGAGATTGTCACTGACCATGGAAGTCAATTTAAGAATTAGATGATGACCGAGTTAACATCAAAGCTTGGGTTACAACAAGAACATTGATCACCCTACTACCCCCAAGCAAATGGTTAGGTGGAAGCTGTAAACAAAACTCTTAAGACCATTCTACAACGAATGATCAACTCAGCCAAGTCAAATTCGCATTTGACGTTATGCTCAACATTATGGGCTTACCGAACATCTATTAATACTGCAACCGATTTCTCACTTTTCCAACTCATTTACGGGCTGGAAGCAGTCTTGCCTATCGAATGTCAAATCCCGTCTCTAAAGTTGGCAGTACAATTATTACTAGACACTTCTCCACTTGAAGAACGGTTAGTATACCTTGAGCAGCTCAATGAGCAGCGTCGTGATGTGACCCTGGATAATGAGGCTCACAAGCATAAAGTCAAGTGTCAGTATGATAGGTCTGTTCGTCCTTAGATTTTCTCTGAAGGCGACCTTGTCCTAGACTATGACCAAGATAAGGACCCCCTGGGGGCAGGAAAATTCAAACACATGTGGTTCGGACCTTTCATCATAAAAGAGGTTTTAAAAAAGGGCACTTATCGTCTGGTTGACTTTGAAGGGAATGTTTTGGCAGAGCCTAGAAATGGGCTCTACCTCAAGAAGTATTACTCATAGGTAGGTCACTGTGGGTAACTTTTTGTAACATATGTATAGTCTTTGTACTATTACTTTCTAGTTTCTTTTAGTGTTATGGACGTGTCATTGATGTTATCTTTCGTCACTATGGCAGATGTCAATTGATTCCGAGGTGTTCATTGGGTATGCAGATGGTGCTAGCCGGCACACTCGGAGGCTTGCCTCCGCAGCTTGGGTAATCTTTACACCTCAAGGCCAATTATTATCTTCCGGAGGTATA
>SNQJ01S0203037.1:4362-16706 GCA_010110895.2 Picea sitchensis | reverse complement strand
CTCTCGTACTCCATGTCTAGGACCATGTGGGCCTCGAGACATGATCTCCTAGTTATCCCTAGATATCGGGGATAACAGGGACTACTAAGAATATTCCATCAATATTTAATCTTGTCCATACAAAACTGATTAAACACTAAAAGCCTATTAAATGTGTCCATGATCAATAAATGTACGCCTTTCAACATAAAAATTTTATCTGCAACTTTAAAACAGAATCTATATCTTATCGAAATAGAGATACTGCAATTTTGGAGTTATTAAATAAATGACTCTGACTCTGCCTATAAGTCTGTCCAAAACATTCCTTGAAAAATAAAATAAGATGAAAGGGTCGGTATGTTACTTGCTGATTGGTTTGGAGAGTTAAGTTGACTAGTGTTAAAATTTTATCCATAATTTAATCTTTTTAATTGATTTTTTTTTTTTTTTTTTTAATTTTTCATTATTTTTTTAATCTTAAATATTATTTCTTTTAAATTTAAAAATATTTTTATAATTTTTAAAAAAATTGTTAGAATTTACCGTAACTGTACCGAACCGCCGTTATTGCTCAGTGAATATTGCAACCAGTTCTAACAGCTTTTCGTTAACCAACTTATACAACTTTTACCTGTGTTTGAATTGGCCCCATTAAGAGCCCTACCACTGGCATTAAGAGCATGTTTGAGCCATTAAGAGCTATGCCTGATATACTTTCGAACTGTACTGTTCCTCATTATGTTAACAATGAAGAGCTATTGGTCACAAAAATAGAAACTGAATACTNATGAGTATATTGGTCATACCGTGTAATATCATGCACATCCATCAAGGCATCACGGGCCACTTTAGATTTCATTGTGTGTGGGGTATATTCCTTAAACGCACACACAAATTCCATCCTCTTGGTGCACACATGCTACAATCTTGCACACTAGCCACTCAATCCTCTCCTTGATGACTCATTCACAAAATCACAAGATTAAACTTAACAAGAAAGGTTACCATCAACGGACCTACTCATGCACAACCACAGTTAAAAGCTAAAACACCATACTTATATGCACAAGAAACATTAAACCAAATAACAACAAATACTCATATGCAATACACATACAAGAATTAACTCATGTAAAACATACTCAAATATGCACGTAGTAAGCAAGACAAGTACATAGAGAACACTTATCTTTTAAGAAAGTCACCAACTACAGCCTTGACTTAGACGTTCCTCCCAACCATAAACGTTGTTGATCATAATATTTCAGTAGCAGGTCACCCCAAGTTGGAGCTCAATCCCACCAGGGAAAAAAATGTTCCTAGTGACAAGTTATGGTCGGAAGCTCAACATATTTGCCCAAGCCTAAGTGTCCACTACTGAAACTAGACCACAATCCCTCATTCCCCACGCACCTGTCACACTCAAGGACGTGTGCCCCTTCTCTGTTCAATAGTGTTTCGGTTGCCCCACTTTCCTTCTGAGGTTTACTAACAATAGGTAGGACAGGAAGTCTCTGAGCCTTGCGACTAATGTTCAGTGCACCAGGTAACAAATCTCAGCAAAACTCTCACCTAGAGAGTATGCCACGGGACTGACAACCACTCCACAACAACCAGTCTCTCACCCGGAGAGACTGCTCGCGGTTTGTCACCCTGACTCTTCATTAGTGAATCTCTGGTTACATCCTCTCAACTCCTTACAAGCTTCTTGGTGCAGATAATGTAATAATCGGATTTTCCATATAATCTGACCCCCTTCTGCACACGAGAAATTGCAACATGAAGAATAATGTGATAATTCCCTGAAATACACTAAGGCCAACAATATATATTGCATGCCTTCCACTTGAAACTTGTCACCTCCAGAAGTAGCTTTAAGCCACTTGGTGACCAACTCCCTACCCTCAAAAACTTGGGATAAATAATATATCTGACATTTACACTTTTCCCGGAAATATTATAAAATATTTCCTAAGACTTACAACTCACCCCCTTTTCCCTTTCCCTAGTGGAGTTGCCCCCCCCATCTTTTCGTCTGAGTCAGTCAATGTGCAGCGATGCAATATTATAATAATAAACATGATTATATTTACATGGATAAGCACGCTAGCCTATCTACGTCTAGTCTCACCAGCGTCAAAATTATACAGCTCTATATCCTCCATACATATCCATTCATTCATGTGCACTAACCCAAGTGTGCGCAACATAGTGTAATGTGTGCACTTACCCAAGTGCGTGCAGCCTAGAAAATGTGTGCACCATGTCTGTGTTAACACTTTTTCATGCAATACTTTGATGTGTGCAACACCAAAACCAAGTGTGCTTAGATCACTGGCCTAAATGCACATTACATTTATACTTGGTACCAATCAACTCACCAACCTATGTACAATTACAAAGGGTTTCGGATCTATTAGGAAAACAAGATCACAGAAAAAAAAAATAAAAAAAAATGTGGAAATAAAACACAGAAGATACACAATACAATAGAGACACAGATATACATGGTTTACCCAGTGTGGGCTACGTCCACCAGAAAAATTGTCAGGTCCTTCCTTTTTATTATCCATCAAATGAAGGGATACAACCTACAACACACATGTTGTAACTTCCTTTTTCTTTCTCTCACAGTCTCCTCTCTCAGAATACGATATTCGCAATGAATCATAGTCGCAATACAATTCCCTCATAAAAGAGTGTTTCTTTCTAGGGAAAAAAACCCTAACATAACTTCTACAATCAAATTTGCGACCTTATAATGAAGGATCCAGATTTACTATGAAATTACAATATACATTTACAAGGAAATATTTCCTTCAAGGGATTCACTTTCAAACCCCAGCCGAGGGCCCACACTCCCTCAGACCCCCCAGTCAAGGGGATGAGCCCCCTGAACCCCACGGAGGGGGGTCAAGCCCCCCTGCAACCCCTCTACGTGGAGGGGTGTACAGTACTCATGGGGTATAAACACAGTTGAAAACAAATACCTATGAATTGGGAAGATAATCAGGCCCCACAACCAATAGGATCAAGGACATTACAATCCCCTTCCCCTTATTTATGCATTGTCTGCATTGCATTATAGACACATGTACATACAAAATTTCAAACATCATAAAAAATATGAGGATAATCTACTTGCATAGCATCCTCACGCTCTTAGGTTGCATCCTCGGGACCATATTAGGTCCATTGGACCTTTATCAGCTCCATGACTCAATTCTAGAGTTGCTTGATTTTTCGATCCAATATGAAAACTGATCGCACTTGAAATCTGCCTTCTGGATCTACCTGAATCACATTCCAATCAATGACATGATTAGCATTAGGTACATATTTCTTAAGCAATGGCACATGGAAAACATTATGAATGCATAAGGACGCAGGCAATGCAAGCATATAAGCGACAGGACCAATCCTATCAAGGATTTCAAATGGCCCGCAATAGCACACTACTAACTTAGAAAACTTTCCCAACTTCAGGAAACTGTGTCTGGTCTTCACTTTCAGAAACACATGATCACCCACTCTAAATTCCCTATGGTTCCTTCCTTTATCTGCACAACTCTTCTGCCTGTCTTGAGAAGCCTTTACGTTCTGCCTTATCTTTACCGTCTGCTCCTCTATTTCTCGCAGTAGATCTGGCCCAACTATTATGCGGTTTGTTGGGTTATCCCAACTCACTGGTGTGTTTCACTTTCTACCGTAAAGTGTTTCAAATGGGCTCATCCTTAAGGGTGCTTGATACCCATTGTTGTAAGAAAAGTCTAACAAATGAAGGGAGTCTTCCCACTTGGATAGCTTATCCATGACATACATCCTTAGCATGTCTTCAATCACCTTATCTACTCTCTCCATCTAACCATTTGACTCAGGGTGATATGTTAGCTTAGACTTGTCTCAAATCCCTTGAATAACCCTTTCCAGAAGTTCAAAGTGAACTTGGAATCTTTGTCAGACACAATTGTCTTAGGAACACCATGTAACTTGGAAAATCCATGTGTGTATATCTCAACAATGTTGGTTGTCTTGTGCATTGACTTCACTGGAATAAAATGGGAAGCTTTAGTAAGTGTTTCCACCACTACCATAACAGAATCATGGTGTTTGGCAGTCCTAGGAAACTTAGTTATGAAGTCCATGGTCACAAGTGCCCACTTCCACTAAGGAATGGGAAAGTGTTGCAACAAACTAGTTGGATGTTTGTGTTCATCCTTGACCTTCTAACATTCGAGACATCTCGCAATAAAATCTACGACTTCCTTTTTCATACCTGGCCAAAAGTCTTGTTTCTTGACCACGACAATGGTCTTTTGGTAACCTGGATGTCCAACATAAGAAACCTTATGCATCTCTGACAAGATCGGGTTCTTCAACCTCTGATCATTCTGCACATAAAATATGTGTTTATGCATGAAGATCCCATCCTCTCTTAGGTCATAGACTTCCAATTTCTGTTGCAACATACCTTACTGTAAAGTCGCACTTATATCCATATAGCGTAGATCTGATTTGGCAACTTCCAAAATTCTATCATGCAAATCTGTCTGGTACATGTTAATGGTTGTAGCATGAATTTCATGCACCCTTCTGTTGAGTGTGTTAGCCACCTTATTCTCTTTCCCCCTGATATTCTTTATGTCAAAGTCATACTCACTGAGGAACTCTAACCACCGGTTTTGTCTAGCGTTTAAACTTGCTTGTCCAAAAAAATACTTCAGACTGCAATGGTTTATTCTCATCTCAAATCTCTTTCCCATGAGATAATTCCGCCACATATTCAAGGCATGCACTATAGCTTCCAATTCTAAATCATGTGTAGCGTAGAGCCTTTCATGCTCTTTCAAATTCCTCGACTCGTAGCACACCACATGTCTAGTCTGAATCAGGACTCCACCGAGTCCTTCCTTGCATGCATCTGTGCACACAACTAAGTATGCATTTGGATCAATAATTATTAAAATTGACGCACTTGTAAACAAATTATTAAAATTGGTGCACCCCAAGGTGACACACTTGGGCATATCTATCCCTTCTTCATAAGCTCTTCAATTTGCATCTGCAACTCCTTCAATACTGGTGTGCTCATCCTATAAGGAGTCTTATATACAGGTGTTGGTCCAGGGATCAAATTAATAGAGAAGTCAATATTTATTTTCAAAGGCAATGTTAGCGTCTCTTTAAATACATCCTCATACACTTTCAGTGTCACACAGTCTTCCGCACTTGGAAATTTATCCTTAGGTTCTTCTTCCATGTGCACTGCAAATACTTGACATCCCTTCCTGTAAATTCTCTTTATCTACAAAACTGAAATTTCTATGAGAGTTACAACTCTTGGAATTTGTTGAACTGATTTCAAAATTCCTTGCTCATCCAAGGAAGTAAATTCCTTATTGTAACAATCCAGGACAACATGGTGCTCATCCAACCAATCCATACCAATGAGGCAATCATACGAACCCAAAGGTATAATATTCAAGTCAACCATATCATTAATTTTCCTTTTGACTCCTATAGATAACTATACCAACCATGGTTTCCCAAGCTTGCTTCTTGGCAAATGAAATCTTTCCACCATCTTAAGATCTAGATAACTATGATTGTCTCTTGAGTCAATTAAAATAGAAATAGGTTGGTCATTAATCTTACCTTCCACCTCGATCATGTGCGACTGAAACTCAACCTTCTTGTTATCCAACATTGCGTAAATCCTTGGCACATTTCTACATGTGTCCTCCATTGTCGCAGTTTGTTGTACACTGTGTAGAGTCCTTTATTTATCACCTCTTTGAGGGAAATATCTGTGCATATGATTTCTACCACAACCCCAACATTGTATAGGTTGTTTCCATGAATTTTGTTCCACTGTCTCTGACACTCTGGGCTCCTGAAGGGTCATCTGTCCTTGCGCAGTATTTCTAAAGAATGGTGGCTTAACTCCCTTCTTCCTCTTTTCCACCTTACTCTTCATCTTATCTTAATAAGCCTTTTGGAAAGTCGACCTTCCTCTTTGTTGATCACATAGACACTTACCATGCCTTAAGGTTTCTTCCAATGTCTTAGGGTCATCATACAATATCTTGTCACTGATAAATGAAGGTAGCCCACTTAGATACCTATGAATATTCACTTGTTCATCCTTGCTAAAAGGCGCATATTTCAACAACTCAAAATTTTCCTTTCATACTCGTCAATCGTCAGATTCCCAAGCTTGAGTTCAAATAACTCCTTCATCTTCCTATCATAATACCACTTGGGTAAGCATTTATTTTGGAAATACCTCTTGAACTCTCTCCAAGTCACTTTCTTCTCATCAATATGTTGCACTTGTACATATTGATCCCACCACATTGATGTCTTTCCTTTTAACTGATAGATAACAATTATCCCTTCTCCCTGCACAGAACAATTATGCAGCTGTAAGTACTTCCTCATACCCAACAACCATGTCTCTACATCCTCATCCTTTTTGTTCTCACCATCAAATTTAGAGGCTTGATATTATTCATTTATCCTTGTGTTAAGTGCCTGAATAGATCTGGAGATAAATCTCAAAATAAACCCACAATATCAACAAGAATAATCCAAACTATTCACCAAATATTCAACACAAGAAATAGAGAAAACCCTTGTGGTAGGGTAACACCATATATTAATCCTTAAGGAATGATAACACTCCTCAAGAAATGCTTGATACATTCACAATATCCTTCACTATGTTTCATTACATTTATTACACTTCTTTATATAGCTCTCTCTATCTCCTAGGAACTTTCTAGAGAGCATTCTCACATTTATTACATCTAACTACCATAGTGGGCCTTTATTAATATAGTGGACCTATTCCACCTTACATTGAATGATCACATTCTCATATATTAAATGAATTCCATTTATAATACATAACTACATTCTCATTGGGTATCTCCCTAGGTATACTACATTTCATCCCACTTCACATGTTTCATTCTCAAAACATGAGAAGAAACCATACAATATGATCGGCTAAGCAATGTAGCCAACTGGTACTAAGTACGACCATCCATCCGTCCCATTGGAATTCAAACATAATGTCCATCTCTTGTCTTGCCACCCTGATCGTGCTCTACATCATGTCGGTGTTGCCATGGGATTGTTTATGTAGGCTAATCTCTTCCCATAGTTCTAGGAGTCCTCCATGCACCTTCTCTTGATTGGTTTCCTTTATGGTTCCCTAATGGTGCATAAATGTGTTGATTTTCATGCCCTTGCCTGGATGATTGTTGTGTTTCTATATGATGTGGATGGCGATATACAACAACTGTAGGAATCTGTTCTCTTTTTTTCAAATCTGCAACACATTGTGCCTTTGAGTCAAAGACCTCTTTAGATTCCTAATTGTGTCCTTCATGTGGTTTTTCTTCATATCCTTCTGTAGACTTTGCCTCCGATTCATCTTTGGACTCGACAATAACTTCTTTTCTGGTCGCCGTGGGCCCATCTTTTTTACTAAGAGACACATCCTGGAATGTGATTTTATTTTTCTTGTACCAAATTTTTAGAAACTTATTTTTCACATTAATATTAACTATACCAATTGATTCCATCTAAGGATGGCCCAAAACAATATCTTCATCGACCATATTTATAGCATGAAAATCAGAATGCAACACAATGTGTCCATGGTGATCTTCAAATCTTTAAAACTTTTAACATTTTCACCCTCAACCTTTGTGTTGTGACTATTATTTGCAGGAACTTGCAATCTATTAACCAACTGAATATTGATAAAATTTTGTTGGCAACTAGCGTTAATAGAAACAATGACATTTTCTTTATGAATACAACCATGAACTTGTAATATAGATTTTTTACATGAAAATAAACTCTTGGTGATGTATTTATCCTTTCTCTTTGTATGAGACCACTTTTCTAAAAGTAATTTTTCAAGTGTTTCCTCATAAAGTGACTTCCATTCAGAATGGTGAAATGATTACCACCATATGAGAGCATCATCTTTGAAACCCCAGTTTACAAAATATTTTCATTTCCCTTTCCATAATGACTTGTGAGATTGTATAAATTCTTCAATACTAGGTCCATCATCTCTTCCAGTAAAAAATAACATGCTTGGAATAAATCTTCAACAAAAACTAAAGGTAAAAATAACTTACTGCAGAAAATCACGGCTTTTTTCGAAAAAAAAAACGCTGAAAAACTGTTGAATTTAAAATGCTCATAACTTTACTTCCCGGACTTCGTTTCGACTGATATGTTTTTTTAATTGGGTATCTTTTCGAGCGGAATTCAAATACCCAATTTTTTTTAGCCAAATTTTGCTAAAACATTTCTAGATCTGAAACTGAAGTGCGCCACCCTCTCTTTTCTTCTAGAAAAAATTTGCAAAAAGAGCCAAAAAAATTTCCCCTTCTTTGGCCAAGGAAAGTGCTCTGATACCACTTGTTAAGTGTCTGAATAGATCTGGAGATAAATCTCAAAATAAACCCACAATATCAACAAGAATAATCCAAACCATTCACCAAATATTGAACACAAGAAATAGAGAAAACCCTTGAGGTAGGGTAACGCCATATATTAATCCTTAATGAAGGATAACACTCCTCAAGAAATGCTTAATACATTCATAATATTCTTCACTATGTTTCATTACATTGCTTACACTTCTTTATATAGCTCTCTCTATCTCCTAGGAACCTTCTTGAGAGCCTTCTCACATTTATTACATTTAACTACCATAGTGGTCATTTATTAATATAGTGGACCTAGTCCACCTTACATTGAATGACCACATTCTCATATATTAAATGACCTCCATTAATAATACATAACCACATTCCCATTGGGTATCTCCCTAGGTACCCCATATTACCTCCCTAGGTATGATACACCTTGTAGTTCATCCACCCAAGTCCTTTTATGCTTTCTAACATGATATGGACTGGAATTGCTGTGTGATTTTCTGGAAGAATGCTTACCAACAACTCTTTCTTCTCTTCTTTTCTCATCGCGAGACATGTGACTTCTTGACCTACTTGACTATGTCTCGTTATCCATTTTCTTTTTTATTTTATCCAGGGTTTGCATCAATTTGACATTGAAGTCATCTTATTGTGCCTTGGCTCTCATTAGCCTTTCATTATCAACCTTATAGCTCTAGACATATTTCTACAATACTTTTACAGTTTCAACTAAATTCATGTGTTATTTCTTGGATTCGATACCATCAACACCCAAACCAATATACAAATCTCTGAAATCGTCATCATCAGGACTTTAATTACTCTACATGTTATCCATGCGTTTAACCTTTTGCACTGACTTTGTCCTTCTCTAATCTCTCATAATTATGTAAAATGTGCAGACAACAAGATTTGTTAGGTGATTTCATGCAACAATTACATGAAAACTTTGCACCATTTTTTTAGAATCCTTTCTCTCGGATTTCTTAGATGATTTTAACATTCCAACTCTACTGTGCACAACCATGCATCACAACTCTTGCATGCATCACAACTCTATACTGTGCACCAATTGTTTTACGCGTAAACTAAACTCTGCATTGCATGGAACCAATTCTTAATGCACACATCTATTCATGCTAGTCTCTGGCCCATACAAGTCTAGTGTTGAACCAATAGCTCTGATACCACTATGTAATGTCCCCGGCCACCCTAGGTTAAGCCACGCCACACCATCGAAATTTATGTGGCTCTGGATCAACCAAACTGTAACAACCCCAACATACTATTGAGTCATGCTACTCTGAATATTCACTACGCAGTTACTACTCTAACACAAGTCTTCTCTGTACCACTTGAAGTAACACGTTCAACCCAAGATTGAGTTGCACCACACAACTTATAACAATGGAAGAAACATTCTCTTTTTAGTACAACCTTAAGGCAGAATTAAAACGAACAAATGTGTGCACCAACATAATGATCATACAATATAGTTTCGTGCACATCCATCTAGATATCATGTTCCACTTCTGATTTCACTGTGCATGGGGTTTATTATCCCCGATTTCTAAGGATAACTAGGAGATCATGTCTCGAGGCCCACAGGTCCTAGACATGGAGTACCGAGAGCAGGATTGGCCTGAGCATGGCCCTGGAGGGCCCATATTTCTTCTCTTTCATTAGACTTGTCCTGTCAGCAGCAACAACATCCATCACCTTCAGCTTGGACTTGTATCGGAGAAGTCTCTTGCTCCATGAGGTAATTGGTCCAGGTATCATGGTATGTGTCATATTTGATCATTATAACCTTTAGATATGTGCATCAAATTCCTTTTATTTCTGACAACTGCTTGGATCTTACATTAACCCACTTAACTAGGGTTGGGGGGATTTACAGGGTACCCTAGCAAGCTTGTACCCAGAGGTTTTGGTTTTCCACCACGGGGAATTTTGAAGGGCCATCGTCCACTCCCATCATATCATCACTCTTACATCTTATCTCCCACTCATCTGCCCCATTCCCCTAGTCCAGACATTAGGATGACCCATTTGTGGGGTTACACCTTATCTCATGGGAAGAAGGGGCTAAAGGCCCAAAAGGTAAAGGCAACTGGTAAAAGATAAAAGCCATAAAAAATGAAACCTAGAGATGCCTCACCCAGGGATCCCCGAGAAGGCAATAAAAGGCCTCTCAACAAGAACAAGAGGGACCTAAAGAAAAATAACAAAACAAGACCTAGCCAAGAGGATGGGGGGTCTCATCCCGAGCCAGTCCATTATGTTCATGGGTAGCTAGCAGTATGACATTGCCATTATCTAGTTACCATGCCAGGGCCGTGACCTTTGGTTGCATGGCCAAGGGAAAGGGGGTCTCATCACGAGCCAATCTTATCATCTCTGTAAAAGTGCTTGTGGGTAACACTATCAGCTCTGGTCACCACGCCAAGGCAATTTGCTCTAGTTAGATCTTGAAATAAATAAGAAAAGCAATAAAGAAAAGAAAGAATAAAGGCCATAAGGGCTTGGAAAGAATTGCATCCGTGACGGGTACAACTCACCTTCTACAAAGGCACCCACAGGTAATGTCACCTCTATCTTTCACTCTACCCATTTGTCTGGACATCCCTTGACCACATCACCTCGTATTACATGGCTTGGATGATATCCTCTGGAAGCTTTCCTTCTCCTATGGATGCTGGCCCAATAGAGTATTTTGTCTTTTTCTTCGGTTTTGTATAGTAGGTCATTGTAATGTCTTTGAGCTATTGGATGATGTATCAGGGGTTTTATGCATGTATTTGATAAAATTGATGATGAAATATGATTGAAATTGCTATGATCCCTGTGACTAATGAGTCCATGGAGGGAGAATTTTTTGATGTGCAGGACCATACCCGACAGACAGGTACCAGTTGGACCGGTACACATGGGGAGATGATTAGTTCAGACCTCCATGGGGATGAAGAGCCCACCAGATGGTTGTTGGGACCCCATCAGGGGTAGAGACAGGGCAGTGGTTTGATGAGCCTTTGCACATGATAAGAAGAAGGGCGTTCCACCCAGGACACTTTGGTTGAGCCCAGCCCAGGGGGGTTGACCCAGTCCAGATGGAACGTTTTCCTTTTGATGGACAGGACGTCACCCAGGAGACTTGGATGTCACCTTGAGCGTGTGGCAGTTTGATGAGATAACTGGCACGTGTGGCATCTTGGAGAAGCCCTAAAAGGGATAACGTCTGACTTCTGGATGCCGGATTAGCCCAAAAAGGGCCTAACGTCTCCCTCAGAGAGGCTTGACGTCCCACCTTTTGATCATTTATGTCATTTACTTAGTAGTTAATGTAAAAACAATATGATTTTGGTTATTAGCCTTGTCGGCTATTTTTAATGACCTAATTTTAAATTAAAGGTCATGAGATGCTATATATTGAGGATGTTTTTCCCTCATTTGAACATAACACAACAACTCACACTTATGAGGTCTGATTTTTGCGCCCTTATTGGGTATTTGGTCTTTAAAAGTGATGCGCACTTGTTGATGGGAGGCTTTTCTTGGCATATTTTGGCATTTCTCTTGAGGAAGGTTTACAACTAGGGTTTGCACATGCTTTTATTCATGATATGTAAGTGTTTTTCCTGCAAAAAATCTTGATTGAATGGTTGTAGGTTAGTATTCTTGCATTAACTTATAAATTTGCTGATTTTAAAAACCCTAGGTGACAAGCACACAAGTAGGTCCTTGTCATATGTCTCCTTAGAGAGAAATATTCAGCCATTGAAGGAGGAAGATAGAGCCTAGCCTTTGCTACACTCATCTAACTTCTTCCCTTAAGCTAGTTTTGATTTTAAAGGTTAAAAGGAGGGTGACGTCCTAGGCCTAGGTTATCTACACCTA
>SNQJ01S0203036.1:0-16706 GCA_010110895.2 Picea sitchensis | reverse complement strand
TGTAAAAGAAAATTGAAATATTATATTTATCAATATATTTCTCTCTGAGATACAATGCACGCAAGAATTTAACAAAAGTAAGAATATTATAAACCGAGCGTAGGTAATAACACATAATAAGATTATTATAAAGCTGTCAAGTGCAGGTAGGAAAGTAGATTTTAACAAAAGTAAGATTATTATAATGCAACTCCAAGTAAGAGAGTAGTAACGTAAAAGGCGGAAGACTACTGGAAGACTTCCAGCACACTTTTTTGAAATGTTTTTGAAACATTAATGTAATGGTTAAAGGGAAGCATACTTGCATATCGTAAACAGATCATGAGCGATTCACTCTCATCTATAGAAGGTAGAGGCATGTATTCATAGTTAATGAAAGTAGGTAGGTTTGAATTAGAGATTAGACAATTTAGAAGAACAGGAGGGAAAACGGATATAGACACCCTCATCTTTGTATCATGGTATCATTAGATCATTGTAATATTAGCATAGAGAAGAAGAAGAATAAATCTATAGTAGAAAGTGTAGAGAAGAACCCATGTACATAAGATTTGAATTAATATATGAAGCTTGAAGGTCTACCGCAAGGACTGCAAGCAGAAAGGGCATTGGTTCATCCCATAGAGATTCTTGAGGGAAGAATCGAACTGTCGAAATTCTCTGAGGAGAATCCCCAAAATAGAGAGGACTGTAGGATCCAGGAGATCTGCGGGGGAAGTTAAGCATTGGACGAGTTCATCCTTCGAGAGGCGGGATCGAGAGGGTAGGTTTGAATTAGAGATTAGACAATTTAGAAGAACAGAGGGAAAACGGATATAGACACCCCATCTTGTATCATGGTATCATTAGATCATTGTAATATTAGCATAGAGAAGAAGAAGAAAGAATAATTCAAGTAGTAGAAAGTGTAGAGAAGAACCCATGCATGGGAAGATTTGAATTGCATGAAGCTGAAGGTTCACTGCAAGGGACCGCGAAGTAGCAAAATAATTCAATCCCATAGAGATTCTTGAGGGGCAATCAATTCCCTTCAGGAGAATCCCCAAATAGAGGACTCCAGAGATCCGTAGAGATCCATGGGGAAGCTAAGTATCACTGGACCAGTTCACATCCCTTCGAGAGGCGGGGATCTACTGATCGCTGATCGCGATCAAGGACCGGCCGGTATCATTTCACTTCGTGTTTGTAAGTCTGAAGTGGAGAAAACCCTGTCGCCGGGAACTCCCAAAGCACGGACTCCCAGAGCATGAACTGGATTATCGGGTGTGAAGGCGAGGAGTAGAATTTTCGACGTTTCAGAATTCGACATTTCTGGAGTTCCGAGGACAAGCGTCGTAACACAACAGATTGAAAACGGAAGCTCGCGAGCGTAAAAACTTGACGACAGGGATTTAATTAATTCGATCAGAATATTGGAATTTTGATGACAAACGGAGCCAGGCCTTTGTATTGAAAAACTCGTGAGTTGTGAAAACCCAAAAATCCTTGGTGAAATGGCATTTCCTCGGCAGGAAGGAACAGAACCCTAATAACAGGATCAAAAATCAACCCCAAGTCCTTTGTAAATGGCTTGAAATGTGCAATAACAACTTCTACGTACATGTAGTGGTAAATATCCGTACGATCTCACTGAGGGCAGGGTTTGCGCCTAATATAATTTCTATACTTCAGACCACAAAAAGAATCTCGAAAGAAGATTGGTATTTCATGAATCACATGATGCTCCTTATTTTGTAAACCCAAGATAGAAAAGGAAATATAAAAGTATTAAGAAACTATACAACTAGCCCAGTTTGAAATTAGATATTACCGCATATGTAGCCCAATATTTGGAATTTCAATATATAAAAGTGGAACATTGAAATTCAACGAAAAATTTGGTTATTCTAATTATACCAACTTGGGAGTGGGAACAGTACATCTATTTGAGCACGCAGGTTTGCCATAGTTAGCCATACTAGAGAGTTTCTTTGAATAAAAAATTGCATGATGTGTTTTGAAATTGTATGATTGTTCCTAATATATTATCGCCAACGCATTATATTTTTTTTTTTTGTTAATTTGTGTGTGACCTGTTGGCTACGCGATTAAACTATGGCTTGAGAAACAAGCAAGGACTCGGGGCATATAATCCATGTAATAAATCACTGATCACACCTACTGAGCCACACCAACTCAACATGGTTGATTTTTGCTGTCCTCGGCAGTTTCAACCGGGTGATCTCTTAACAGTAGTTTAACAACACACTCAAGCCACTAACCGCCCTACACCTCGGGCATCACAACAATTACATTTAATAATTTTATTATTTAATAATAAAAAAAAAAAAAAAAAAAAAAAAAAATTATTAAAATTTTAATCATTTTGTTCTTGTAATCATTTTTTACCTTTGTCATCTCTTCAATGGACAAATACCAATCGTTCCCTAAAAAATTAAAACCTCGACACTATTCTTCAATATATTATCTTTATTTTCCCTAATAATGGGTGGAGTGTACACTCAAAAAATTAAACATTTCCCAAAGCCTCATAACATTTTTTTATCCAGAAAACTCTCTAACATAATATCTATGTTTTTCATCTCAGGGTTACCAAGCACCTCCATAGTTAATGAATTGATTTTGGTTGTAATAATTAACTAACAAATATGGATCACTTCATTCTAGTAAAGACTACTCATTAGCCATGCAATCCATAAATGTGGGACTTATAACTCTCACGCTTCACCAATATGGATCCTCCATAAATATTGGATCCTCCATGGAATGTATTCTTCATGGCCTCTCAAGGGTTATGTTATTTCATGTTTTTAATTCTCAATTTTCAAATTATTATACACACTCTAAATCCTTTTATGCAAAACCATATCCAAGGATTCAATTCATGTTGCTCACATGTGTAATGTGTGGACATCAATGCCTCCTCAAATGATTGGTTTTATAACTAGAAAAATTATTATTTTTGTATGTTTAGGTCCAAATGAGTTCCTAATAAGAGCTATCTGACACACAAAATACTTTTACCCCTTGGAACCTAATTGGGAAAACTAGTTTTGAATGGTTGTTGAGTCATCATTTAGACAATATCAAGTTACAGTGCAATTTGTAGGCTCATGGGTCCCAAAATTAAAAAAATTTACATAGTGCCATTCATTTTCTACATCATTACCTCTTAGCCAAAATACCCTTAGTGAGTTGATGTACATGAATATATAGGTAGATATCAAGTAAAGGGCATTAATCACCAATCATCCTTTTGTCCTTTCATTTCCATTATTCAATTTCTCCTCACACTTTATTTTTATTTTCATTTTATAACTTTACAAAAAGCTCTCTTTCTTTCATTTAATTTATTAGTATTTCAATGTTTGCATTATCTTTTCCTTATTCTTCAAACTTCAGTAATCATCATATTGCATATGGGTACTAAGTAACCATTCATTTTTGTTCAGATCCATTTCAAACCAAGCCTCTCCATTGAGAGGCTTTTTGGTATCCAAAGATTCTATGGAAGTAGAAAACATCTTGCAACAATTTCGCTTGGATGCAACTTTGACTATAGCTCTAGCTTAGTCTCATGAATCTAAATCTTGGATCTAGTTTAGGTTATGGCTATGTCTCTAGTTTCCAGATTCACTCATTTTAGTAATGAAAAAAACATTATCGCTAATTATATATGGTGTAATATCTATATTTCCTTTCATCAAAATTCATTCCCATCCTTAGTGTGAAAGTCTCTTTCATTCTCAAACTTAGAGATTCATTATTTGCAGAAATAATGAATCACACTGGTCAAATTTAGTCTTACTTATTCAAGGAGATCTCCTTGACTTCGTGATAATCTTTGTCATATAAAGGCTATCCTAAACTTCCATCCAAATACCATATATATGACTTAGTTATATCCCATTTTGTCTCTTGTTCCATAAAATAGTGATCAGTTACAAAACATGTGTGCTAAATAATGTTAAAGGTGAATTGTTCATTTTATGCTTAAATCCATTATTCTTTATGCATATTTTATTTAATTAGTTATTATTAATGATTATGATCCTAGTCATTTAATACTTTCACAACAAATCATATTCTATAGATCGATCACTTGTGGATTGAACGCCACCTAATTTGTGGGAGATGAAAACTCGATTCCTAGATCTCATCCCAACACTATAATATAAGCCCATAGGGATCCTCCGTGACGCTGCGTGAAGGGAAGTCAAACCTTCATCCAAACATGTATAAGTGGCAGAGTTTCTCAAGCCAACTTCATCAAATAAACACATGAAAGAGAAAGATATTGCATGAGATAAATTCAAGAATTCTAGCATGAATTTATCATTTACTTGGATGGAAAATCTCATTCCATATACCCATGACTGTTAGATGCACACATGTGTTATCTTCTTTGTAAACAATTTGAGAAACTTTTGTCATAATAGAGAGACAATTTTGTGAGCTCAATTTCGAGTTGATGAAGGAGGATATTGAAAATCGGCCACATGGGTTTTATGCAAAATGAGGCCATTTAGGTTCAACCTGAATGGTTTCCTCAAACTGTGAAGGATATGGGAGATTTGATTGATTATTTAAACCATATTTTCCCAGAAATATAGTTGTGGCCACCTTGAAATTCCATATGTAGTTTAGACTCCATGTGATCTTGTTTCATTGTATAAATATAAGTACAATGCACTTTAGAGATATGGATTTACTTATTTATATAATTTAATTTGTAATAACATTGTTGTTCGCTAATCCAAAGTTCGCTATAAGCTCTCTTTATATGACTTTCAAATTTGAGTTTATACGAGCTTAAGCTTCATACAACTTTTCCAAATAGTTTTCCCAGAGACATGAGGACCCCCTAAGGAGGAGCACGCAATTCATTTACTTTAATATTTGCATTTATTTTCCTTTTGAGTCTCGACATAAGTTCATTTCTATGTTTTATTATTTCCACATTCACACAAAGACAATTGACATCACAAGGCTATTGAAGAAGGATTGTTATCCCCACAAAGAATGCAAATCTCTCATTTCTTTTAGATGATTGAAAATAATATTCCCTAACAACCGCGAGATCTTATTCTGGGTGCATTGGATTTTTCATGTGCCTTTATAATTATTTTTTTGCATCATTAGAAAATAGTATGTTTTTTTCTGCAGCTAAAACAATGAATACTTTTCATTATAAAGCTACAAACATTTAGGTATAGATTGGAAGCTAAGGATTGCATATATTTTTCATTTCACTTCATCAATTTACAATATCCAGGTCGATAATTCAATGTAGCAGAGTTCAACTAATTGAACTGACTAACATTCTTACGTCAGTTGTCAGGAATTGAAAAAGACATTATTTTTTATTTGTATCATTTAAATGCATATAGAAATGAATGAACGAAGAAAAGACTAGTTTAGTGAGGTAAAAGAACCAACGATAATTCTATAGGTAGGCATGTGCGAGTCTCTTAAACCATTTTAAATCATGTTAAGAGATGGATGAATCATACTCCATGGAAATACTAACTCATGTCAAATAATAACTTGGTGATAAAAGTATATTAGTAACATGTGGATTTCACGTACATGATCATTTATTTCAAATTTCTCAAGTTTTGTTTGAGTAGAGTTCTTTTGTTTTAGTTAATTTCAATTATTTTTGGGTTTTGTTAGAACCCCCCATGAATTAATCCATGTGCAAGACAAGGACAATCAACCAAAAAGAAGAATCCAAGCATGTTCAAGAATTTGTTGAGAAAAGAGGAAATGATTTACCGTAAAGAAATTCTCAAATTCTAGAAGCGACAGAAACAATTTGTATCTTAGAAGGTGAGAAAATATTGGGATGCAA
This sequence comes from Picea sitchensis, assembly GCA_010110895.2. Taxonomy (NCBI): domain Eukaryota; kingdom Viridiplantae; phylum Streptophyta; class Pinopsida; order Pinales; family Pinaceae; genus Picea; species Picea sitchensis. The sequence goes on along the minus strand of SNQJ01S0203036.1, from coordinate 10,852 downwards.
CACTAGGAAGATATCTAATCCAGATGGATATAAGACCAAAAATCTAAAGGGTTATCAAGAAGTAAGAATACCTATATAAGAGATCAACAATCATAAACATCCGGATGGAGAGCCATCATTAGAACCCGAGATCGAGGAATTTCTACCATGATTATCATCCTATCCTTTATGCATTCAAGAGACCAAACAACAAATAGTATAAGATCTACATGGAATGACAAAGGAGGACATACAAAGCATTGGTAATGAACAAGTGGAACATGAGCATCACGACTACATTGAACTTTGGTTCTCGTGGACCATCGGGCTCCCAAAATCCTTCACTCTTCAACAAATTCTTGACATCATCAATCAAAAAGAAATTATTTCATTGGTATCTATCAATGTATATCTTTCAAACATGAATATGATTTTATTTGTAATCTTGTTACGCACTTGGTTCCATTCAAAGTATTTCTATACTTAAAAGATATTTTCCTTTTAAAGAAAAGTAGGATAGGATAGAAGAATAAATGAATTAACAAAATAATAAAGATAAAATAAGTCTAGTTGTGAAAACTGGTTTACTGATGCAACTAGACATGAGTTTGAAACCGTGGAATTGGTGAGCAAAATTCTGAATAAAATTTTCATGTTGATTCCATCTTGTGTTTCAATTCTTCAAATAATTTTTGTTATATTCTTGTAATCGATGATGTGGCATCCATTAAGGCCTTCCTTCCAGTAGTTCTTTTCCCATCAATTTCAACACTCCATCTAGGATCAAGATCAAGAGAACTTTATGTTCGGAACTTTTAATATTCATCAGATAGATTTCTGTTGATAGAAGGGTATGAAATTAATGCCTCCCATCAATGTGATCCCGCAGGTTAATCGATTTCCAATTACTGATTCATGCCCTATAACATGCTAAAGTACCTTTGATGCTCATTAACATCAATGGTGAGCAATCTCGCGTTGGTTAATGACAGATAATAATGGTAGGTAATCCAATTTCTTCCCATGCTTCGATCTAGTGCATCCATTCACATGGTAGACTGGTGTTCACATATTCAAAGCTCACTGAATATGTGGTTTAATGGTATCAACAATTTTATCCTTTTCGACATTTTTGTAAATAAAAAGGAGATGCAATTCTTCTTGCAATATCTTTACCTATAGCAGAGTTTCTAGTTCCATGTAGTAGTATTCATGGTTGTTATTTGATACATTTGATAAATCTTATCATCCAAATAGATTTTTCAGGTCTAAAATAAAATATCAAATCTCAAAATAATGCATGAGGAAATGCATCATCCCTCAATGGGGAGAGAGAGAGAATTGAATTATTAGTTTCCTTCTATGGTTCTAAATGCAGATTCAAATCTTCTTTAGAAATTCATTAGCATACTCTTTTTTGTCCCAAACATCCAAGCACTTGGTACTCAACTTCTTTTCATCATTTTCATATCATCATGACAATATAAAGGTAAAATGGAACAAAATAATTTCAAACATTTCGATATTTGGTTTGTGCCCTGGTAAATCACATGAAGGTGGTTGCTCAATTGTTTGTTTTATGAGAAAAAAACTGGATTTTCACAAGTTATTCAACTTCTTCTACATATAAAAGTATTTTGGCTTTATAATTTCACTTTACAAGAAACCTAACTCTGTATTTTGTTAGCTTTCCAATAACCATTTTTCAATTTTTTTTTATCTAATGATTTAGATATAAATACACTGAATTGTTTAAATAAAGATGTTTCTTAAAAACAATGCAGTACTTAAATGATAATGAGTTACTTATTTCTACAACAATGTTTTATTATTAACTTATGTTTCAGCAATATTGAAACAAAATATACCGCAACAATCTACGCAGACTCTTATCTGACATGACTATTTTTAATCTTTACCAATGAATATTATAATTTCTAGAATTTTTTTTTTTTTTTTTAAAAAAAAACTTTTAAAAATTGTTATTGCTAAACATGTTTTTTCTACATTTTGTATCTATCTTATTTTTTACGTGAAACTAAAATCTAAATATACCCTTCTTAAAAGAATGTTTAAGGATTATGAATATATTTCTTTTCAAAAATTTTCACCAGATACTTTTGAGATACCGACATTTCCATTACTTTCACCGTATCATAATGTTTGCTGAAAATATTTTGTAGTGAGTTTTTTTTAAAATTAAATAAAATGGGGATAAAAATAATGCAAAATGAAAATTATAATGAATTGAAAGTGTAGATTCACTTTGAAATTCCGTATCAGCCTTTGAAACCAAATTCCTTCAATGTTCGTAGAGTCCCAACTTCAAAGTTTGCCATATGTAGGCATCGGTTTCGTTGGCATTATGTTTTCACGAAAAATAAATGTTTCGAATCGAAGAATAAAATTTGAATGGAACTCGCTAGATTAAATCGAAAGCTTCCCAATCTTCTACCCTGGAACAAAAATTCTTTCGCCGAAAAGGCTGCCGAACGCAACCGATTCGCCGGAAATATGAACGAGGTATAATAATTTGTTTGAAAATATGAAACGACATCGCGAAAGTTTAAGTTCTTTTCACACCAAATGGTATAAATAGAAAAACCTATCAATTTAAAAAAATCCATCAAATGAACAAAAGGATATAAGCTCGAGGATAAGGCAAGCATTTCAAAGCACTTCTATTACCGACATATTCTTTCTTTCTTTCTTTATCATTCCCTCCCCGTCTATGGTAGGCTTAACCTGAGAATTATATACATGGTGGTTTTTTCAAACACTTCAACAAAGTTTCGTATCATCTTTTTTTGTATTTCTGCCGAATAAGGTAAATGATGTTTGTTCAAGTTTTATTGAAATAACAATTTAAGTGGGTTGTTGATAAATGTTGAACATTTTTCAAGGTGAAGTATTGCTTTTACAAGATAACTGCTATAAAATCGGAAACAAAAGTTTGTGCAAGAGAAAAATATGACCAAGAGATTCTCGAGATGATAATTTCCCGCCAAATTGAGCAAAGGAAAGAACTTTATCGGAGAAAGAAACAAGAACGCGGTAAATATTGAAGAAATAAACGGCGATAAACGTCAATAGAGATTTTCTACGCGAAGAAGTTCAACCATGTATGCATGTAGATATGATGATTAAGAACACAAATGCGTTGATGACTCCATTCCGTTAAAGCTACCGCCTTTCGTCTTTTATATAAAAGTCTTAACTGTGTTTAAAGTTTAAAACCAGAGCCGATCAGAATCTCGTTGTTTAAAGCTGTCAGCTTCCACTCATCATCAAGCGACTCGCTGAAGTTTACTTACTTGCCTTTATCTCTGAGGCCGTGAGTCTGCCTTAACTCTTTGTCTAAAAGCACATACCAAACTCTTTCCGGTAAGATAGTAATACGTGACCAAAGTATAGGAATTAAAATATTTTAAATAATACAATTGATTGTAATTAGAATTTTATGTTTCTTCAAAAACATAAATAGATTTGTCTCCAATAATGTCGCATAAAGACGCTGGAAGTCCTCAAATTGAATCAAAAGATCTAATCAATCTATAGGTATGCGCTACAAAATTTAGATTAATATAATGCGAACACTCATAAGGCACTTAGCATTTATTTGTGTTCCGTTATGTTTTTAATATAAACTTAAATTGAAATATGCAAGAGAATCTATCAACATTGATGATGAAATATTAGAAATGTTGATACCTACAAATTTGGAAAGAAAAAAGCATTTATATAAAGATATCGTTAATCGGTGAATATAAGTATACTTAGCTTCTCTGTAAATATGAATCGGCATTAGGTCTTCAACTTAATTTCTATTGAAGCTCAAGAAAGTTAAAAGAAGCTACCTACGCTTCGGTATTCAAAAGTCGACAAAGGATGTAAAAGAAAAATAATGGCCTCGTAAAGCTTTTGTACATCGTAGGCGATTGGCCATGTTGCACGAAAACTAAGCAAACAAACAATTGTTTCGGTATAATATAAAAGATCGCTGACACGGCTAATACGGTAAAACTTCGGTCTCGGAAGAAAACATTTACCAAACATAGAAATTTTTCCAAATAGATAAATGATGATGGGCTGGTGCCGGACAATGATTTGACAACCCTACAAAGATAGGACTTTAAATGTTAGCATTCAGAATTGTTGGTTGAAGAATCTCGCAAGTTTCACATACAAGGATGTGCTATACGTAATAATAGCAATAACAAACAATATAAAGAACATCCAAAACATGGTATCGCCAATGAGACAATAAAAGCCGAGTTGTTTGGTATCAAATCGTTAAGAGCACAAAGAAGGCCAAAAACTCTACCTAATACATATTCAGTAACAAGTCCATGGTTTGTTAGGACCCATCACTCATCCTGCGACACGCGGTTATTAATGCTATCATGTATTCTTTGAGTTGTATTAATGTATTAATTCTTGATTTTGGTAAAACTTTAAGGCCAAATGCACCTCCTCCTTCCACATTCAATGTTTTTATATCTGAAATTCTACGTGAAAGAGAAGCATTACGATTTATTTTACAAAACAAATGTGTTGGTGGAAAGAAATGCGGATCATTGTGGAAATATAAGTTTGTTTTATTCAAATTATCATATTGATACTAATGATCAATCATTTTCAATATAAGAGTCAATTGGAAAAGATATGAATATTTGAGCAAAACGACTTAATCTACATTCTTCAAATGTTATCAAAATAAATTCTATTTGAGGGTAGATAAAATCTGCTTGATAGAGTTTTGAAGAAGTTTTAGGAAGAAATCTATAAATACACAATTCCGGGCATTCGTGATAGAGCTCGAAGGAAAGATCTACAATTCAAACAATCACAATATAAGTTTGTTTCAAACTGTGGACAATTTTGTATGTAGGAAGGATTCGCGAGAATTCACATTCGCACGACAAAGAAATACAGAGTGATACAACACTGGACAAGTCACTATATTTGTCCATTCATATAGACATTACGCTCAACTAAGTTCCAAACATAGAAAACACCAACCATCACCCACATGTTATTATTAAAGAATATCACTTTTATATAAGTGATGATCAACACCATTACCACATTATGTACAACATTGTTTTGATAAACTTTATGATTCATTGAAAGAACGCTGAACTATTCGATCGCATTGGATAAGGACCATGGGTGCGCGCGGTCGTACCAAATCCCACTTATCATTCTATTATTATACCGCCTTCATAAAATTAACTATTGGCACATTGCTAATTTTGAGACCTGGTCATGAAAAGGAGAGCAATTCACTCGCAGGGTATGTGCAAATGAGCACTTCGAAGGTATCACTGAACCCTCATGCCGATCGATGAATCAATAACAAGTTGTTCATCGGTGCAACACATGGCCAGTTTTCGCTGAATATAATCCGGCTAAGGGATGTGCAGTGTGTTCATATATAAATGTTGCATGTACAAAGGATATATAAAGCCGTACGTGTTAAAATTTTATATTCAATCTTCAATCAATTTCTTCAGAGATTTCAAGTTAAAAAGTTCTTTTCTTATGGGTATTTTGGCATGTTAAGTCAGGAAGATGTAAATAGATCAATCGCATGACGCCGCATAACACCGGAACAAGAAAAATAATATCTCCGCTAAAACAAAAAGTTTTCAAATGGTTTGCATTTGATACAATAAATGACTCTTCTTTTTGTTCAATTTGCATAGATGACACAAAATCCATAGATATATATATAGAACGAAAAATGGTGGATACGTTAAAGCTTGGAGGTTGTTCACTTAATAATGTGTGAAAATTCCACTTGGAAGCTTAGAGAAGATAGAATCAAATGAAACTATAGTGTGTCGCAATTGATGGCGTATAGAGTTTCTGGATCTTGTTAGAGAAGATAAAAATTAAATTATATTTAAATTTTTCATCAACTTTAATGATTAGTTATTCTTGTGTGATAATCTTAACACAATTAAATTATTGCATTCATCCAATTATTTGCGGTGAGATGTTTTACCGCCGCTGTACCAGAGACAACATTGAAAAAGTGAAGTATTATTTGATGTGATGTAACGCCAAAAGATGAGGCTAGGCTGAAGACGATGATAACGTTTTACATGAAAGTGGTGGATCCATTGTATTGAAATGCTGGATACTTTTTTCTGCATGTTCAATCAAACCATACTCATGTTCATTTTTAAGACTATCAGTCAGATGTCAAGTTGTCAATATAGTCATTTCGGTATAAAAGCAACGCTTATGACAGTTAGAAGTTCAATGTGTTAAAATGAAAATGTTCAAAGTCATCATGAACTAATAATTAAGATGGAATAAAATATTATTGCTAGAGTTTCTTTTAAACAAACTTGGCAGATTGCAGCTTGAATAGTAACCTATAATTACTTAACTTCACAGATATATAACAAGGCTTTATTGCCTCAAAAGTTTGTTTCCCAACGACAATATCATGATGTGCATCTGGAACTTGTGGGTTCAAATCATTTATAAATTGTCTAGTAAGTGTTTTGTGATCCTCCTAACACCACCTAAAACTTTTAGTCAAGACATCTCTCTATTTGATGAAATTCAAGTGAATTTGAATTTTGGAATGAAAATTCAACTATCATGTTGGGCCATTCATTTGAAACTTTTTTCATTTCTAGGACCCCAACACACCATTGCCAAATTAAGGTTAGGGTTTATCATTTAAAGTTGTTCTCTAATAGAAATCTTGCTTGTCAATGTTGTTCTACTAATTATATTAAAAATGTCTTTGAAGTTGCAGTGCCCAACCTTTATTGGATGTCTTCTTACTTAAAATTGCATTCATAATGGCTCTCCAAAATTTCAGATCCCTAAAATGCTTTTCACCAACTGCTTCCATTTAGTACTCTTATAAGTAGTTTTAGTGAGATGGTAATTTTTTTTGCATCAAAAAATACCACTTATTAACATTAGATTTGGAAAATAGATACTGCATTGTGTAACACTTTTATTACACTTGTAATGGTCCCAACACATTAGATTAGACAGCCATCCCCTATAGGCTTTATCATAAGGGTTCCATTTTTTTGCCTTCTAATATGTCCTCTGGATTTGCTAATGTTTTGTATGTTTCCATGATGAGTCAACCCCTGATGTTAGTCCAATTATTCAAAATAATTAAAACTTATGAAAGCCTTAAATTTGCCATTCGAACTAGAATTCAATTTAAGGCTTTCAAAAGTCTTAATTATTTTGAGTAAAGTAGTGGAGGGTATTTTTTCTTGCAAATTAAAAAGTACCACCTATTAACATTAGATTGGAAAATAGATAATTTGCATTGTGTAAGAATTTTGTCAATTTCTAATGGTCCAAAACACATTAGACTTAGATGTTTTCATCTCCCAGGCTTTATCATATGGTTTCATTTCTTTATTTCATTATATGTGGAAACCCTCTCGGCTTTGGTTAATGTTTGTATGCTTCCATGATGAATAACTCCTTGATGTTAGTCCACTATTCAAAGTGCATTGAATTCTAGTCTGAACACACTTGGGCAAGTTTTTAATTATTTTGAGGCAAGTAGTGGTGAAGCAATTTTTCTGCATTAAAAAGTACCACTTATTACTTTACTCAAAATAATTAAAATAGATACTTGCATTGGTTAAGGAATTTTGCAATCTTCTAACGGTCCAAAACACATTAGATTAGATGATTACATCTATGAAGTTTTGGAATGTAAAACATTGAGTAACATGATTGCCTTTACTTAGGTTGAACCACATGTTGAACCGTTTATTAACATTAAATAGATACTTGTATTGTGTATGGAATTTTGTCAATATTCTAATGGTCCAAAACACATTAGATTAGATGTCTTCATCTCCTATAGGCTTCAATATGGTTTCATTTTTATTTACTATGAAACCCTTGGCTTTGGTTAATGTTTGTATGCTTCCATGATGAATAAATCTTTGATGCTAGTCCAATTATTCAAACTACATTGAATTCTAGTTCTAATAGCCAATTTAAGGCTTTCAAGTTTTAATTATTTTGAGTAAAGTAGTGAGGGTGATTTTTTTTTCATTAAAAATGTACCACTCTATTAACATTAGATTGGAAAAATAGATACTTGCATTATGAAATTTGTCAATTTTCACTTTTGGTCCAAAACACATTATATTATATGTTTTCATCTCCTATAGTCTTGGTCATATGGTTCCATCTTTTATTTCATTATAAACCTCTCATTTCAGTTACTTACAAGCTCTATGACAAAATTATTTGATGGCAAGTCCTATTCAGTGCATTGAATTCTACTTTGAATGGCCAATTTAAGGCTTTCAAAAGTTTTGATTATTTTCAGTAAAGTAGTGGGAGGGTATTTTTTCTTGCATTAAAAAGTACCACAAGTATCAACATTAGATTGCAAAATAGATACTTGCATTAGTTAAGGAATTTTGTCAATTTCTTAACGGTCCAAAACACATTAGAATACACTGCCATCTTATGAAGTTTTGGAATCTTAAACATATTCAGCCATGCCATTTCTTATCATCAGGGTTGAACTATGTTGAACTACTGTATTGATATTAGATTTTGAAAATATAGATACTTTATTGTATAAATTTCGTCAATTTTTCTTACGGTCCAAAATACATTAGATTAGATGACTACATCTACGAAGTTTTGGAATCTAAAACATTGAATAACATGATTTCCTTTAGTGAGGTTGAAAGTGAATGTGACCATTTTGATGGCATGTATTTGTAATCATCCATTGTTTTTATCACAACCAATAATATTCATATGAAGACCAACCATCCTTCCTTTTGCACATGGTCCATGTTTTGTGAAGATCTAATGTATTATGACTGCAACATAAAACAAAACAACTCACATGGTAAAATAAAGGAGATTAATAGTTGATCCTTACACTTAAAAAATGAGATTAGTGATTGATCCTTACAATTAACAAGAAGCTTGTGATTTTAAGATGGCTCCACCTTGTCTTATATGGTGATAGAAATATTGTGATAAAGGATGAAATAATATGTTGTTAAATTGAGAGGTGCATTTCAGAGATTTGATCTTGTAACACCCTAGTCATTAATTCAACAACTACCGACACGTCATGCAAAAAATTTGGGTATATATTTTTTTCTTTTTTTCTTTTTCGGTACTACTCTGCGGATTTCCATGCATTATCAACACGTGTGGTTTATAGATATATCATAAAGCCATCATTCTACTTAAACTTATGTATATCATCAAGCAATACGCAATTCCTTCCTTAAGTCAAGCAAGTTAGTATAACATAACGAACTATAGTGGCATGACCCAACCAACCGCCCTTTTAAAATTTAGTTTATATAAGCAGCATCTAAATTTTTCTTCATGCCCATGTAGTGTCTCGTATGAACATAAGGTCATATAATTTTCCTTCTTCGAATTAGGCAATGACACATGGAATTATAGCAACATATTTTTCTTATCATGCATGAGGCGATATCACATGCAATCATAATGACCTAAGTTTCCTCGTTGTAAATAAGCAACGTCTCGTATAACATAATGACCTATAATTCCCTAACATAAATTCCTCCATGCATATACAATGTCACCTGTAATCATAGTTCCCTCTAACATAAATAAGCAATTCCCTACACAACCTATAATGTTCCTTACCTAACACATGATCACATATATCCTAAATTCCATACATAAAGCATTGTCCTATATGACCTAATATTCCCATATAACTACAATAAGTAATGACCCATATGGTTTATAACGGCATATAATTTTTCATGTAATGAGTACTATAGCATAAATTCCCTTTTCATCAATAAGCCATATCACATATAAAAATATATGCATTATCCCCATAACATTGTCCTCTTCAATATGAGTGCATCATTATTAAATTTTATCCAAATATTACTCCTTTAACACCATGGTGGGCAGTCATCTTCTACTTCGGCCACTAGGACTACGGGGCCGAAGCAGGGGTGTTGGACGTGTGGGGAGCCACACTACCAACGCGATTGTCCTGTGGGAAGGACCAGGGCATCCGGATCAGCTGGACCTGCTACAGTGGGAGATATGGGCAATGCCCATCGGATCCATGCAGCAGTAAATAACCGCCAGGCAGAGCACCAGTCGACCGTACTCGAGACTACAGGTATGGTCGCTAACCAGACACTTAGTATTTTGATAGACCCAGGTGCCACTGAGAGTTTTATTTCTGGTGCAGCGTTGAAAAGAATCAAGGTAAAGGCAGTCGAACAGGATGAGTTTAGCTTTGTAGAGATGGCTTCGGGGGCCAAACAGAAGGTCGGAGGAAAGGTTACGGGCTGTGCCCTTAACCTAGGAGAGTTTGTCACGAAGGTCAACTTGTACGTCACGATCTTAGGATCTTATGACATCGTGATCGGCATGGATTGGTTGGAGTCGCATGAGGCGATACTCAACTGCAAGACAAAACGGTTAAACCTAGTCGACGATGAAGGACAAGGACGTGTGATAGTAGGACGGAACCAGGGAGTATCCCTGAGGTTCATCTCTTCCTTACAGCTACAGAAGAGCATGCGCAAGGGGTGCAAGCTCTATGCTGTCCTTGCACTAAATGAAAAGGGAGTAGCAGAAGGTCTAGAACACCTTCCGGTGGTGAAGGAGTTTGCAGACGTATTTCCAGAAGAGTTGCCTGGGATGCCGCCGGAAAGAGGATTGGAATTTACCATAGATCTGAAGCCAGGGACTGAACCGATAGCAAGAACGCCTTATCGAATGTCGACCCCGGAGTTGCAAGAGCTGAAAATGCAATTAAAGGAATTGTTGGATCTGGGACTGATACGTCCTAGCGTGTCACCATGGGGTGCACCAGTTATTTTCGTCC
>SNQJ01S0203035.1:0-16776 GCA_010110895.2 Picea sitchensis | reverse complement strand
ATTGATAGTCATTGATTAATGAAGTATTAACCACTATTGCATGTACTAGTGTCATTGTTGTCTTGTCTCGCAAGCAGGTGCCTCTTTTGTGGTTTTTCTTCATTTGACTATCTTCTTGGCGGTAATCTGTGAAGGGGAAACTAACCTTAAGCCTTTGAGCCTTTTCCTTTCAAACCCTAGATTGCCAGGGACGTCTCCCTTGGGCTTAGCCACCCTAAATAGAAAGAGCCCCTCATCGAGGTGACAGTGGGTGGGGAAGCTCCTGTTACGCCAGTTTGACCCTTACCCTTCAGCTACTTGACTTAAACTACAAACTGAGCGATAACGCAACCAAAGGTCACTGCCCTGGTGTGGTAACCAGAAGGTGGCAATGTCGTACTGTTAGGTACCCATGAACCTAATAGGCTGGCTCGTGATGAGACCCCCTATCCTCTGACTAGGTCTTGTTTATTATTTTCCGGGTCCCTCTTGTTTCTTGCTGAGAGGCTTTTCATTGCCTTCTCGGGGATCCCTGGGCAAAGCATCTTGAGGTTTCATTTTTAGGCTTTTGTCTTTTATCAACTGCTTTTACCTTCTGGGCCTTTAGCCCCTTCTTCCCACGAGATAAGGTGCAATCCTACAAATAGGTCAACCCAATGCACGGACAAAGGGAATGGGATAAATGAGCGGTAGATAAGATGAAACAATGGTGCTATGATGGGAACGAATGATGGCTTTTTCAGAAATTCCCCCAGTGGCAAACCAAGACCTATGGGCACAGACTTGCTAGGGCACCCTGTCAATTTCCCCAAGCATGGTCAAGTAGGCTAATGTAAGATCCAAGTAGTTGTTAGAGATAAAATGAATCAGATGCATATATTTAAAGGTTTCAATGACCCAAAGTGACACATACCATGATACCTGGACCAATTACCTCATGGAGCAAGAACCTCCTCTGATACAAGACCAAGCCGATGGTGATGGATGCTGCAGCTGCTCACAAAACAAAGCTGATGGAAGAGGAAAATGATGGGCCCTCCAGGGCCATGCTCAGGTCAATCCTGCTCTCGGTACTCCATGTCTAGGACCTGTGGGCCTCGAGACATGATCTCCTAGTTATCCCTAAAAATCGAGGATAACACTAGCCACACAATCTTGTCTTGTGGACAAGTGGGGCAAGAAATAAAGAATGCTTCAAAAGGAAATCTATCTTCTAGCCCAACGATTTTGGGGGGTTGGCTTAACCAATCACTCTCCCAAGGTGTAGGCAATAATAACTTGCAAGAAATTAAGATACAAAGCTAAAAATATACAAGAGAATGCAAGTCTCAAGGGAACTTCCCGGGGGCTTGCTACAATGCTAGAAAAGATGGGAGATAGAAGAGAGAAGTTACCTAACTAGTGAGGAAGCTTTTGAAGTGTTGTATGGATGGATTTGAGCAGCATATCCTTTTGTTTCTGGTAAGAACCTGCAAAAACCAGCAGACAAATGTTTGCTGGAAATGCTGCACAACACAACAAAGTCAAGAAAAATTTATGTTTTTTACTCAGAAAATTTTCACATAAAATCTCCAAATGAAAGTATAGTTTGTGTGACCTATTTAAGATGATTATCTTACTGAAATATGAATGAAGAATGAACAGAAAATTCAGATTACAAAACTTGGAGTTTGAGAAGGCTTTGAGGGAAGACTCGTTCTTGAGGCTTTCCCAACAATCCCTTGAAGCGAACCTGCAAAACTCAAGGAAAAACGTGAAGCATGGAAGTAGATAATATGTATGAATAGACTAACAACATGAAATACTTCAAATGATTAGCTATCCAACTTATATAAACCAACAAAAATACTCTTTGCTAATCTACCCTAGCAAACTACTTTGCCAAAGATCTACTCAATGCTACACAAGAAACTTAAACATCACAATGTCACCTCATATGTAAGAATCCAACCAGAATACTGTTGGTGTTTTCAAAATCCTCCAAAGCTTTATTAATCAAATGGGAGAGTGTTGCAGCAACAAGTTGCTCCAAGACTCTCAAGAGAAAATGGGATGGAAGCAAGAGGCAAAGAGCAAGAGAGATGGGTAGAAATTTCAGTAGAGTAACACTAGCTCAAAGATTGGTGAAGAAATGAGTGAGGGGAGGTCTTCATTTATACTTGGAAGGGCAAAGTGACCCCTCTTGGATGCATGCCAAGTGTTGCAACCCAGCCATTTGAGAGAATCCCAATGAGGGGGGTGCACCACTTAGGGTTTTGGTGTGGATAGATGATGTGGAATGGTGAGTTGGCATGTGGGGACAAGCAATCGGTGATGTGGTAGGCTAGGAAGGGTGCACTAGTGATGGGAGGGGCTCACACATCAATTAATTTCCACTTCCAAAGGTTTCCATGTGAGGGGGGCGCAAATCCCCCTAGGGGGTGTGGGTAAAAGGTTGAGTGAGTGTGTATGGGGGTGTTTAAAGGTTAGGATGTGGTTGGGTAGGTTAGGTATCATCCCTCTTGCCCTTTTTCATCTTAACATTTAACCCATTAACTCAAATTTACAAAAAATGACATTTCGACAATGTCATACTTAGCAATTAAAATTGTTGTTTTAACTGATTGACACTCCGGGTGGACAAATGACTAGCAAAACTTGTCCGTCTGAGCTGAAACTTGGTCCAAGGGTGTAGGGGGTGCCTTTTCATTTTTTTTGAGCACAAATACCCCTATCAAAAACCCAAGGACCTAGTTTTTACAATAATTGCTAAAAAACAATTAATTAATTAAATAATTAAAATCCCAACCTTAGGAAAATTAATTAAATTTAATTAATTAAAAAAAACCTATCTAGACTCGAAGAAATTCCGCGAAACTTTCTATGATGTCTTGCATAGTCATTTACATCATTCCTAAACAATAGCTACCAAAGGATAAGACCATTAGAACGTCGTTCACCACTTTGGAGGAATTATTGCAAGTGTGAGGGAAAAACTCAAGGGAAATCAACCAGGCTGAAAAGCCAAATTGACAACCTGAGGATAAAAAACCCTCAGTGAAAAGAACTCTCCCAATCAAAACATCCCAAGGTACCTGACCTAACTATGATCCATGCARACCTATTATATTATTAACCCACATAGGGGTGCAGAAATTTCGTTTACAATTTTTTTGTGTTGGAGGCATAAATTGCCCGTAGAACCAAACTGTCTTCGATATATTAACATCTGATGATGCATATCTTCATGGCACATGGACTTGACCCCCTAGTTGAATAGGTGGTCAACACCTTCTTAACCATTAAACAACATTCAAGCCTAAGCAAGTGGCTTCCAATAGATATATGCAATAGAGAAATAAACCATTCACTTATTTAAACACTTTAGAGATTTAAGCATTTAAGATCTAAACATGTGCATGATGAAAAGACTTGAAAATTAACTAAGCAAGTAAAAGATCTAGTTAAGTTACTTATTATGTTGCCCAATAGGCTTAAGACAATGATTATGTGTTTGATCTAAAACAAAAGTAATTATAGCATTAGCCCATAGATCACTAATCACATCATCAACCACTTAACCTTACCTATTGGGGTATTCCTCTCCCAACTAGGTAGGCAATTAATTTAGTTTGCTTAGTTAGGTCAAGTTCTTTTAGAATTTAGAAATTAGGGAAAACAAGTAAAGAGAGAGAGAGAGCCTAAAAAATTAAGCTAGCAAACCAAGCAAGCAACTAAGCAAGCCACAAACCCCATGGCCTAGGTTTGAGAGGTGCCCTCACCTCCAAAACCTCACAGCCTAGCTAAAAAGGAAGCAAGAAAAACTAAAAAATGAAACCCTAAGCTAGATCTAACTACCCCAATGGTTCACACGTGGGAGGAGGCCCTACCACTTTTCCTCCCACCACCATGAGCCAACAAGCAACAAGAAAAAGAGGAAAAAGGTACAAGAAAACCCTAAAAATTGACAAGAGGGTTGAGAGATAGCTACCAATCCCTTTGGGGGTCCTCAAGTGTTGTGTGGATGTCTTTGGGCAGCCAATACCCCTTCCTAACCAGATCTGAAACCTACAAATCAGCAAGGTATCCTTGCTGATTTTACTACACACAACCAACCAAAATGAAAGGAAACCGTTGCTTTTTAGGGCAAGAACTTTCCGCAAGAGAAAGAGAGTATATATGTGTAAAACTGACTTATCTAAACATGTTATGCTATCTGAAAATGAATGTGGATGAACAACAATAGAGAAGAAGAGTAAAGAGAGAAAAGAGCTTGGAGTGTAGTTGGGTCTCAAGTGATCCTTCTTGCTTGAGGTTATCCTAATGAAACCTTTGAGCCAAACCTACAAAACCCTTGTTAGAAGATACATATACATGGATAATATATTGAATATGCTAATAAGATGACACTTCAATCCTATCTAGCATATCAAGACATATAGATCTACAAGAACATGCATTGATAAATCCACCCAAATAACACTTTACCTAGGATCCAATGTATATAACCACCAAAACAAATCGATACAAGTTTACCTCATGTGCATAAGAAGAACAAGAACATGCATTGCTCCTCTAGTTATCCTCCAAAACTTTCCTGTATTATTACTCAAGATAATGGATGTTGGAGAGAAAATACTCCAAAACCCTAAGAGAAGAGAATGGAAGAAATGGAATAATGGAGAGAGAGAGAAATGATAATCAAGTAGCATAACAATAGCTCAAGATATGGTGACTTGGGAGTGAGAAATGAGATCTATTTATACTTGGAGAGGCAAACCTACCTCTCTTGGATCAATGCCAAGTGTCCACCACCAAGCAATAAAGTAGATCTCAAGGGTAGGGCACACCATCTAGGGTTTGCACAACAGATCTATGGTGTAGATGAGTGAAAAAGTTGTTGGGATCAAGCAAAAGGTGTGTGAGAGGCATGGGATCCGTGCTAGGTAAGTGAAGAGTCACAAATAATTTTTTGAAAAATTATTTGGAATTTTCTAGAGAGGGAGGGCATAACTCTCCTTGGAGGGCACACTTCTTGGGATGGGGAGATGAATGGAAGGTGAGATGTGAGGTTAAGAGTGTGGAAACACTCTAGAAGGAGACGTGGGGGGCAAAGGAGGGTTAAGCATGTGAGAGGGGAGCCCCCCACACACTTAAACCTAAGTTACAACGTTCCTCACTAGGAAAAACGTCAATCCCCCTAGGGGGGCGTAACTTTTTATTGAGGAGAAGTGGAAAAGGGTTAGACAAGGTTGAAAAAGGTTGGGAGGGTCATGTTATGCTTAGGGGGTCTCTCTCTAGCCATCATTTCACCTTTTCACATCCTTTAACTCATTATTACAACTTTTACATTTTGCCATGTTTGGACTTTAGCAATTAAAATTGTTGTTTTAGACTGATTGACACTCTGGGTGGACAAACCCATGGCTAAAGTTGTCCGACTGAGCTAAAACTTGGTCCATGGATGTAGGGGGTGCTATTCCATTTCTTTTGAGAACAAATACCCCTATCAAAAGTCCAAGGACCTAGTTTTTACAATTATTGCTAAAAAATAATCAATTAATTAAATAATTAAACCTCCAAACTTAGGGAAATTTAATTAAAAATTAATTAATTAAAAAAAACTGACTTAGACTCGACGGAATTCCGCGAAACTTTCTAAGATGTCTTGCATGATCATTTACAATGATTCCCTATAATAGTTACCAAAACATAAGCCCACTAGAACGTCCTTCACCACTTTGGAAGAATTATTGCAAGTGTGAGGGAAAAACTCAAGGGAAATCAATAAGGCTGAAAAGCCCAATTGATAACCTGAGGATAAAAAACCCTCGGTGAAAGGAACTCTCCTAGTGAACCGATCCCAAGGTAACTGACCTAGACATGACTCATGCAGACCTATTACATTATTAACCCACGCAGGGGAGTGGAAATTCCAATTACCAAAAGAAGTGCTGGCGCCAAACACTGCCTTGTAGGACAAAAAGTCTTCGACAACATGGCATCTGATGATGCATCTTTTCATGGCACATGAGTTGACCACCTGTGTTGGAGAGGCGGTCAACACCTCCATCACCACCAAACCCTAGCCCTAGGTGACGCCAAGCTTCAAGAAGTGATGTTTTTCCCCTCCTAGGCAAATCGTTTGGCATGTGAGGGCCAGGTCATGTTTTCCAAGGTGTCTTCTAGGCCTCCAAAGGCAAGTCATCATGATTCGACATGTGGGCCCTTAACATCCAACCTCTGGGCTTCAAGCCCCATGGGAGCCCAAGCTAGGCTTGTTCCTCCAAAACTGTCCACCAAACAAGGTCCTGCAAAACAAATAGGCATACCCTCCAAGAATCTCAAGTCAAAATATCATGGCAAGTGAAAATCACATCTAAATTTCTAATAAACAAGGCACCTAAACATGTGTATCAAAACTACCTCATCAAATTAAACAAATGCTCCAAGACCCTATACAATTGACCAAGTTTAGGTATGGGAGGGGTGTCATAAAAGTCCTATTGGGTAGACCAAAACCTTCAAGTAGGGGATGCTCCGAAGGATGCCCCTTCAAGGTCATGTAGTGGATGATGAAGTGGATAGGGGTTTAGACTTCATAGGTTAATGAGTTTCATGACATACAAGAGCTCGTATTATCTCATTTATGGGTGCCTTTGCAGGGGGTGTGTTGCACCTTCTTCCTCAATGCAACCTTTTTCCATGCCCATTTATTGCCATTTATTAATTAATCAATGATCCAAACACGCATGCACTTCCAATAGTGAATCGATTAGCTTGGGGGGCAGTAACACAGTGTCACTTGAAAGAAGAGGTCCATAAAGTGCCATAGGGGTAACCATGTAAAGTGTTGTAACACACTTGTGTTAGTCTTGTATTCAAGCGAGATATTTATTATGTTTTTGATATTGTGCAGGTCTTCAATTCTTTCAGGAGAAGCAGTTCATCATTCCCAAGACTTGACAGGGTGAGCATCTAGAAGGTTTATGTCTTAGGCTCTTATCTTTTGCTAGCAACCATCCCCCAGGGCCTTCGGCCCCTTCTTCCCATGAAATGAGGTACATGCCCTTCTTGGGTCACTAATGTCAAAGGGCCTAGAAGAGGTAAATATGATGGGAGTGTAATGAGTGGAAAGTGGTAAGTATGGATAGGAAAGGTACGATGACCCTTCAAGGGACCCCCAGTTGCACCCCTTCCCCAAAAGTTGGCCACTTACTAGGAAATCGATGACATTCACCAAGGTGAAACAGGGTCAAAAGCATAATGTCCAAGCATGCGTTCTATAATGAAAAGAAACTTAAATACAACATGTTTAAATGCCTCAAATATTAGGGTGATTACCTGCCACAATACCTGACTTGTACCGCATGGAGCAAGACCCATGTGTCGTCTAGAAGCTACCTGGTGTGGTGGATGCGTTGACAATGTATCCAAATTAGTGGTGATAGAGCGGGCTTCCATATGTGCAAGTGAACACTGCTAGTCATGTGGTCTCTCGAGACTCCATATCTGCAACCTAAGGGCCTCGAGACATCATCCCCTTAATTATCCCACAAAATGGGGATAACATGCCCTACTAACGCTATTTCAATAGCCCCTCCCCTCCTCTCCATTTCACTCACCTTGGCAATTAATGGTAATATTAAATTATTAAAGTAAAAGAAAACTCTACTTAAATTTTAACATTACCGTTAATTGTTTCAGGATGTTTGAGAGTGGTTCTAACCTCATTGGACTTCATATGGAGAAAATAGAATTTTAGATCCCATTCAAAATTCAACAGTCTTAACAATTTTCAGGATTTTATGATTGGTAGGATTGCAACATTTCCACTGGATTCTATCATGTATGAGGGTATGGAACCAACATTTAATCAAGAGTACCAAGTCATCTATGTACCTTGATGTTGGTGGCATCGATTGTTGAACTCCTTTGTCACGACCCTAGCGAAAATGTACCCGTCATTCAAGCATAATCACTGATTATGCATGTTAAGCTTTTTGTATCTTATTTTAATGCTTAGAGGGTGATACTAATGATGGGGATCCTAATATAGGCAATGATTTTGATGACATGCAGTTAATTGTTGTAGCATGATTTTTTTTCGGACTCTAGAGGCCATTTAGAGCCTCTTTGTTGATGTATTTTGGTTTAAGATGAATTGTACTCGGTGCGATTTTGGTTATGTTATCGCACAATCCGAACTTGCCGAAAGCCTAAGGAAAGTGAATGCAAGATTGGTGTAACAGGGGGTGACCTATCACTGCCACCTTAATAGGAAACCCCTTTCTGTTTAGGAGTATATCAAAGTTACCCCAGGGGAGACATCCCTAGTGACCTAAAGGGCTGGTAAGACTAAGGCAAGGATGCAAGAAAACCCCCCTCTCAGTGGTCACTCAAGTCAAAAGGTTCTTAAGGTCTTTAAGGGATGAAGAAATGGTAAAAATAGAGTGTACCTGCCCAAAACAAGACAACAAAGAAAATATGGCAGCTTTCAAGTACAAAATATTATGTTAGTGCTTCTTAAGACCATGAACCTTCAAAAAATAGGCTAGCTGATATAAAATTGCAGCAATGTAATAGTTTACAACAACAATAAGTATTTTGTAACAGCTGCAAAAAATATGCCTTGAAATTGCTTGAAAAAGACAAGAAAATGTAGCTTTAACTAGGTTGAATGATAATTAATTGTCGCAAGCAAATTTGGCAATGTCTAGCTAGCATTTAATGTCACTTGTGCAGAGAATTTCCTGCAGTTAGATGGCTGTAGCAATCTTTTGTAATAGCAGCAAATTTTAGTGCACAAAATTGCAAGGAAACACCATGTAAACTTAGCATTTATCTAGTAGATTGACTGGCAATTGTCACAAGCAATTTTTGAGTGAGCTAGGTGCAAGTTATGTAGGTGAATGCAACAAATTAGCATGAATTAGTATGGCTGTAGCAGTTATTTGCAACAACAACAAGTTAGTTAATGAATTAGTGTAGTTAGGGGTTAGTAGAGTTAGCAAAAACTTCAAAGAAGAGAGTTTGAGTGTTTAATCAATCCTTCAATAAGAGAGAGGCTAGAATTAGTGTCTTCTAGGGCTTATGGAGTCAAGTGGACGGCTTCTTCTAAGGCTGCAAATCAATTTTGATAGTGCACAAAAGTCCAAGAGGAATGCATAGGAGAAGTAGTAACTTAAGTCCCCCTATGCATTTTCCTTAAGAAAACAAGATACTAGGGTGTGTTGACCGCCTGTTTAGCACAGAGGTCAACTCATTATCATGAAGATTATTCTATGTCAGAGACAGAGATGGTTCTACTGGGTATTTTGTACACCAGCACTTAAATTTTTGTAAACGGGGTTTCCGCACCCCTGCGAGGGTATATAATGTAATAATGTCTGCATGGATCATAGTTAGGTCAGGTACCTTGGATGTTCACATCAGGGGAGTTCCTTTCATTGAGGGTTTTTTCATCTCAGGTGATTAATGTGGCCTAACTAGTCAGGTTAATCTCCATTGAGTTTTTCCCTCCCAGGCTTCCTCCACCATTGAGTTTTCCTCCCAGTCTCTCCAAAGTGGTGGAAGGCGCTCTGGTGATCTTGTTCACTGAGTAACCTCTTAGGAATATTGTAAATGACCATGCCAAAGACCGAAGTTTTCGTGGAATTCACGAAATTCAAAGTAGTTTTTTTTAATTAATTAAATTTTAATTAATTTAATTAATTAATTATTTTGAGCTTAACATTGTGGCAAACTGTCTTTGGGAGAAAGATAGGGTATTGTGCTCAAAATGAATGGAATAGCACTCTCACACCCATCGCTGTTTCAAAATTACCGACTAATTTTAAGCTATGTCTTAGTCCAATTTAGAGCCTGTGCTAGAGTCAATAACAATTTTAATTAAGTTAAGGTGATATTAAAATATCACAAAGTCATTGTAATTTTGAGTTAGTGAGGATGTTAATGTGGAAAGTGGCAAGAAGAGACCCTCCTAACCTACCCAACCCTTCCCAACCTTTTCCTAACTTAATTCAACCTCTTAATTGGCTTTTGACCTTTTTTTACCTTTGCCCTAAGGGGAATTCGACCCATAACTAAACCCCTTGAATCTCTCCTGAGAAGATCAAGAGACACTCCAAAACCTCTCTTTCCTTTGCCATACATTTTCTGGTCAATATTTCATTTGTTTTCAAAATAATATATTAGTTCTAGAAAGGTCACTAGACATATTTTATCTACCTTTTTTGTTGGCTGGAAATTTCTATGCATTACACAGAAATTTTCCATCACTTTTCTTGGTGTTTTGTAATAAGTAAGCTTTTGCTTGTTGATTTTGCGGTAAGCAGCCATATATTGAAGGTATTGATCAAGATACAACACCAGAGAGGCTTCTAAGCTTGCTCTTCTGAGCTTGGGTAACATCTCCTATTCTCTTGCTCCTCTATAATTCTCTTCAAGTTTTTCTTAGGTTTTGAGCTCATAAAAGTAATCTAACCTAGTTAGTCATTCTTTTGTTGATATAGCATTTAGATTAGCTTGTACTACACCATTCTTTCATTCTTTGTATAAAAATTAATCTAATGCTTGCTAGCACTATCAAGATAGATCTTTCCCCAGGGGTAGGCCAGCAGCTTGTCCTTCGCTCACATTCAAGAATGCCTCTATTTTCATATAGAGTGGCCGGACTCAAAGCCCCCTTTCTGTGCAAGTTTGTTTTGGGAGTGGTAGTCTCACTTGCTTCCATTCCTTGGGGGAGTCATCCCAATATCGCCATTGGCTTAAGGAAATCCACTTGTAGTGTTTATCTTGCTCTTCCTTTGATATATCCTAGATAGATCTACATTTGCAAGTTTGTTTCTTTCATAACTCATATGCTCTTGCTCTCATGCTTATGGTTAGATAGCTTTCATTGTGCCTACCTATTCTAGATCTATTATCCTTGAGTTTTCTAACTAATCCTAGGTGCATATGTTGATGTTCAAGATCTCGCTTATTTGCTAAGTTATTTGTTTCTTAAAGTCTTGATCCTTTGATAACCTAGCATTGTTTTGGTGTAGTGATTTAAGTGGTTTGAAGGCCACCTTGAAGGCCATTTATAGCCCACGGCCTAGTGCCATTTGGCACCCTTAGCTCACGACCCAGCCATTGGTTGAGGCCACACTTGAGCTCACTACCGCCTCCTTTGAGGTCACCACGGCCTACTCTCACGGTCCCGTGGCTGCTTGGAGTCAATGGCCTCTTTTGAGGTCACGGCCCAGCCACCACTTGGGCACCTTAGCCCTCACGGCCTGTCGCAAGAGGTGACCTCTTTGTGCCACGCCCCTACTTGCCTTTATTATGCCCAATGGCCTTGTTGTCTTCTTGCTGCACACAACACAACATTTGTTAGTAAGTAGTGACCTATATGCTCAAGGTTTAAATTGCTTATAAGTTTTGAATGCATAGAAGGTAATCTTGTTCTGATTTGATAGCCTAATTCATGTGATAATACTCTAAATCTGCTAGTCTCTTAGGCTATCATACCCTTTAACACTTGCAATTTACATATGTTCTAGTTGATGCTTAATGGTTTAATACTTGTGTTTTAGGTACATACAATATATGGATATGTGAGTATAAGCTGTTGTTTATGTCTCTAATGCTCTAAACTGCTCAACACCTTTTGCTGTCATAAACACACACTCCACAGCCCTGTTTGCTCTCCTATTTACGTGTAACACATCAGATTAGTGATTTACATGCTTATGGTGTTAATTGCTCACAATTTTGAATGCATACGGTAATATTGCTAATGGTTTGATGTTGACAGCTTAAACCCTTATGCTAATGTTCTAAAATCCTTTAACTCTTTAAGCTCTCAAACATATCTTAACATTGCCGGTAACTCACATCATCTAATATCACTCATGGTTTAATCATCCTATGCTATAAGGTTTATCTTTCTTTTACATTGCTAGCACTTCACATATATATTGGTTGATGTTTTAATCTTTCATTATCTTTAGATAACTTACATGTGATGATAGTCTAGATGGTTTGAACACATACATGGTACATTGCTCATGGTACATCTTTCACTTATCACACATTTGGATGATGCTCACGGCCTAGCCTAGTTGGGCTCAATATTTGCTCACGGCCTGCTCTTTTACTTGCATATTTCACTTGCTTATGGGTATGATGGTCATGGTCTAATCTCTCACAAGTCTAAAGTTTAATTGTTTATCATTTGACACACTTGTGATATATCCATATGGTCTAAATGTGATGGTTTAATGCTTATGCTTATGTTATAATTTATCTATCTTTTGAGCTATCACACACACATTTACATCATCCATTCACTTTGCTTTTGGTCTAAAACATCTAAGTTTTCTGCTTATCTTTCAAGTTTCATTACATGGTTTAAGCTTACATGGTAAATATCTTTGAGATTATGTGATGATACATTGATGTTTTAAGCTTTATATTATCTTGGTTATATATCTACATGTGAATGGTGTCATAAGCATTTCTTTACAAGCACTCGCTTTAACACTTTTGCTCAATGCCATAAGCAAATCAAGAAAATAAAAGTGCTTAAACTCATCTAAAAATCTAACCAACACACCTTAAGACCCACCTGAGGGTCCCTAAACACTTAGTTAACATTTAGGGTCTTCAACAACTCATTCTGCCATCTAAAACGGGTAAGAAGGACAAGAAAGAGGAAGTGGAAGGGGGACCGTCCAAGGATTTCGCTTGGGGAGATCCCCTTTCTCGCTACTTTTATTGTGGTGTGAAGTGACTGGCCTAATTTTCTGGCTAGGGTCAGGGTAAAAGCCCAAGATCTTGAGCACCTATTTCCATGTAATCCAGAAGTTGAGACACACACATAAATAGGGGTTGGGAAATCTAAAATACTTAAGAAGAACACTGGTTGCATAGATCAATTTGTGTATGCCGGGAAGTAGTAGATGTATTGATAGGACACACATTTGTGATAAATTTATCAGACATCTTTTGCTTGCAACTCAATTGTTTTATGGTGTTAGATATATTGGTTTATGTTTCATTGAACATCCGCTTAATCAATTATCATTGTTGTAGTGTGGATCAATAAGTGATTGAGTATCCCACTTGGGGAGGCATCACTTCATTTGATCCTGAGTGCTTTTATGGTTAGATGCCGTTGAAGGCAGTCCAAGTGAGTAAGTGCCACTTGGGGCATGTCATCCAGGGTGTGATTTATCATCTCTGTATAAATTTGTATTCATTGTGTATCTATTGTTGTAAATTTGTAATCATTTGTATAATTTTGATCTTGTGGGGTTTGGGTAATTTGACTTGGTTAAATTGTAATATTTCTTTGAACAAACCACCCTTACACCTAGCTGACCCTATCCCATTTCCAACCTTTAGGCACTGGGGTCTTTAGTTGATTTAGGAAAGGGCTCTCACATTTCTAGAAGTAGGGATTGCACTTGCATTGCTGTTGTCATATAGGCTAGTTTCCTTTGGCCTATAATCAATTGAAACTAACCTCTAGAACATTGTAATTAAAATTAACTTAGTAACTAGGGACAACCCCCTACTTCCCAGGAGTAAGCCTAGACGAAGAAGCTTTGTCAAGGTGACAGCAGGGCAAGAACTCAGGACATTGTGGCTCCGGGAGGGCACACTATGAGCTGGACTTGCCTCATGCTCCTAGTGTGCATAGGCCACAACAAAGTGGGGTGTAGGCAATTTAGGCCCTAGCACCTTGTTTCCTTGGGCTTCTTATGGGATAAGAACTTTGGCAAAGATAACTAGGCCAAAACCTTAGAGTGCTAGAAAACTAGGGCTCTAGGTTTCACTAGTTAATAGATCAATTTAATGAAAAAACTTTGGCAAATAGAAAGTAAGAAAATAGCAATTTAAGTTCCTTACTTGAAGCATTAAGCATATCATGTAATTTCATAATCTTGTATGAGGAAATAAAACCATACATAAACCATTCAATAGATGACAAAAAATGCAGATTTTACCTACTTGCACCAAGAATAATCATGAAATACCATGCAAGATCACCATAAAAACTTCCAAGATTGATCCAACTTGCAAAAAATCAGCCTTATACAAGAGTGTGCCTCACAATTCCAGCGAATAGCCCTTCTAAGAGGAGTTGTGATGATAAAAATGAATGTACTTTATGTTTATTTATACAAAATTGGCGACCTTTAATTAATTTCAGGTCAAATAAAGGCCGACCTGGCCAATTTACAAATAAATTCAAATTAAACATAAATAAAACTAATTAGCATCTAAAAACATTTCCAAGGGTGATGTCATGCCCTTCTAGGGTGACGTTGAGCCCCTAAGGTGGAACATTGGGCTCCAGATGCTGAACGTTTGGCCTCCGAAGGCCCTCGATGATGCCCACACATGCCAACTAGCTCACAACTTCCCTCAAAATGCAAAACCTAGCTTTGGATTACGTGCAGGGTCATGATGGTGATGTCATGGGCTCTCAAAGGTCAACGTCTAGGTGGAAAATCAAGATCCCCTTGGGTCAAGGTCTGCAGAGTGCCTCCAAGGTGACATCCTTCTTTCTTCCTGGTGCAAATCTCTGATGTCTTCTTGCCCCTGGATGAGGTTACAACATCCATCTGTGGGCTTCAACTCCATGAAGGTCCAAGCTAGTAATTCCCCCATGTGTACCTGTCCATCGGGCAAGGTCCTACAACAACAACAAGTACGCCCTTCAGGGGTTCATAAGTCATAGGGATCATAACATGTAAATCACATCCAATAATTAAATTACCCAAACATGTGCATCAAACCCCCGTTTACCTAGACAAATGCTCAAAGATGTTATGCAATCTAACAAGTCAGGTTTGGAGAATATCACATGGTGTCCTATTGGGCTAATCCTCCTTAAGTTTGGGGTGTTTCCCAAGTGAGAACCAATCCAGGTCATGTAAGTGTATGAGGTGGCGTGGGGTAGTGTTTGGGCATGGGGTGCAATGATAACAGAGAAATGTAAATCTTACCTGTGGGTGCCTTTGTAGAGGGCGAGCTGCACCTTGTCATAGATGCCATTGTTTCCTAGCCCATTCATTGCCTTTTATTCTTAACTTCATTGCTTTTGATCTTTTGTTTTTATGCTTCAAGGGAAGAGTTGAGGGACACTGTCCTAGCTTGGTGACCATAAGTGACAGTTTTATCAACTAGAATTTCACGGAGATGAAAAGGCTGGCTCGTGATGAGACCCCCTTTCTCTTGGCTATGCCACCAAGCGCCACTACCCTGGTTTGGTGATCGAATAGATGGTAATGTCATACCACTACATGCCCATGGTCATAATAGGCCGACTCATGATGAGACTTGCCATCCACCAACTAATACCTTGAGTGTTTGTTTTTCTTATGGGTTCCCTTTTTTTACTGAGAATCTTTTTACTGCTTTCTCGAGAATCCCTTGGCGAAGCATCTCAAAAGTTTCATCTTTGGCTTTTAACTCTTGCCAACTACTTTTACCCTCTGGGCCTATATCCCCTTTTTCCCACAAAGCAAGGTGCAACCCTTCCTAGTGTGGAGAATCCCAATTCCTGAACAAAGGTAGGGGGAGATGAGAGGAATAAAGATGGAAAGTGGTAAGTATGGAGGGAAGGAACGATGACCTTTCACAGACCCACCCAGTGGCAACCCATGGAGATCAACTTATTAGGGCATCATGTCGCCCTTCCAGGTATGAACAAGTTAAAAAGCATAATTTCCAAGCAAACGTTATGAAATGAAGGAGAATTCAATGCAACATATTCAAGTGCTTCAATAATCAGAGTGACACTTACCATGATACCCAGACTCATTACCTCATGGAGCAAGATTTACTGCTACTTCAGGACCATGCTGGTGCGATGGATGTTGCTGCTGCTAATAAATGGGCTGCACTGAAGAAAAGAGGGGCCATCCGGGGCCATGATCAAGTCATCCGACTCTCAGCACTCCATGTCTGGGACCTGTGGGCCTCGAGACATAATCTCCTTAGTTATCCCTAGGGTGGGGAATAACAGGTTATATGCACCCTTACTTGCTATATACATGAGAAACTTTGCGTACTTGTGTATAATGGTTTTTGATTTGGATTCATATGGATGAACATGAATATATATGGTTTTTTCAAAATTTGAATATTTTATGTATATTTTGGTGCATAGGTTTTTTGGGCTGTTTTTTTTTGGTTCTGGTTTGGTTCACATTTTTGGGGTCAACAGGTTCGGTGATCGGTCTGGTTCTGATAACACTGAGATAGACACCATTCTACTTTGTCTTCCTATTTCTTTTTGTGCAAGGCATCTCTGCAACATAAGAGGGATGCAAGTTTTGCATTATCATGAAGAGACTTATGGCATTTCGTTCTATTGGCAAGCAAGAATTTGGACATCTTGCTACATTAGAAAAAATATGTCAAAGAATGGTCTCACTTGAATGATAGTCACATGCTTTGAGAAAGAGTGTGAAGTTATTATTTATGATGATCGTAACTTAAGTACAGTACATCTAGTTGGATATTTGCATTAATATTGTTTGTGTTCTATTCTTATGTAATATGTTTATTTTTGAAGTTGGAGATTGTTATAACAACCTCAAGAACTTTTTTGCACACCTTATGCAAATAAGCTTTTAGTTGTTACACGACATCTTATCAGTGTTTTAAAAACCGGCAAACTGGAACCGGAACCGGCCGGTTTGACCGGTTTGATAGCTGACCGGGTCGAACCGGTTGAAAAACCGAACCGACCGACCGGTTTAAGACGGAACCGGCCGGTTCGGTTCTGATATTTTCCCTCACGCCCGCGGACTTCAA
>SNQJ01S0203034.1:0-16706 GCA_010110895.2 Picea sitchensis | reverse complement strand
GGGACCTCGATTCGAGGCGCGAACATCATACAAGGCGGGCACAAGGAATAAGGTACGCTTGTTTAAGGTGTTGATAAATCTGAACTGTAATGACTTCCATTTTTGTTGTCTGATTATATTTTTGTACGATGTGTTTATTAAAATCCGAAGCAAATGGCCTCCATATTTATAAATGTTTATTTCAAGGTCAACTATTCTGTAGTCCAAGTGATAGGATAATTCCATATGGAAAGTGTTCGATGTATGTAAAATCTGTAACCGACCCTCCGGAGTCTTCTCTTTTCGTTGATAGTTGTAATTTTGTCGTGAAAGTTAGCGAAATACAGGAACTATTAAATGCTCAAAAATGGAAAACGGCCCTCTTGTATTCAGACCCTTATACAGTTCCCCTTTGGTTGAAACATTTCATTTATATCGCTGCCAACTTCAACGTGCTCTTAAAACTTTCAATTTACGATAAACTGAATTATTTTCCGTTTGTGGAAGGTTTCTCATATGTCTTGTGAGAAGGATTAATCGGAAAATTTAGTTTGATTGAGCTCGCTTGAATTGGAATTGTCATTACTTCAAAAGGAAGGTGCACAATCCCGTTATCACTTGATAAGCTTCCCTTGATCGAATCATATTTTATGAATGGTGCCTCCAATTTAGCCTGGACTGTTTTCTGGTATGCATAACTCAATGATAGTTAATGGCATCTTATTCTATCTCTTTCTCTTTGGCAAATCGACCAGTTGCCGAAATTTTCCTTACGCCTCCCAAACTCTTCACAGATGATTAAATCGCTGGAGGTCTATGTTCCTCCCCGATCTGACTTATCGGCGCTGATGAAATTGTAAACCTACATAGCCATACTAATCGATGAATTGACCTGAATTCAGCTATGTACCTTTTCAATCCATCGATTAGGCTCGCATTTTGTTTACATTTGGAAGCCCTTAGATTACAACGTCATGGCCGTTTCTACGGTATCTTTGTCCGGATAGTCCATGTTCTTTTCTTCAGCTGACTTTTTATTCCGTGAGTGAGAAGGGTGAGGTCAGATCGCTGCGTCAATCCATGACCCCTCCTCATTCCGTTTATCCCTTGATGAATGTGATGGAGCTCTGTGCTCTTCCACGGATTGAACTTGATACATTAAATGGCTTCATTAGACATAGGACACCTTCTAGAGATTGAGAGCCGCGAGCCGCAGATGCAGGTATGTGGCTGGATCAATTACCAACCGGAGAAACCAATTGTTAGAGGCTATAGCTAACCAGCGATGTGGGCCGGTAAGTTTGGTATTTTAATCGAGGTAGAAGTTTTACGATTCTGATTTCGATTACAACCGGCGAACTCAATGCGTCATAGGCCAACGCAAAATCTATTTAGCAAAATTCAACAATGGGCTGAGAGCAAATCAACTACCTTGAGGAGCAGAGTTTCCCTGGAATGCGTGAGTATTTCTGCACTACTTCCAGCCAGTGGAGAAGGACGGCTCCTTCAAAAAACACAAGGAGCAACTTACGGTAGCCCCTCACACTCTTGATGAAGAAGTTGCTCAAGCATTGCGGAGTGGTGGACCCTCTCGTAGATCGTACTTGTCATTTGTGATGTATGCAGGCTGCCAAAGGCTGCGTGTGGTATGTGTTGATCTATTTTTTTGGGTCTGCGTGTAGTCTGGTATCTGCACTCCTCACTTTGAGGCTCTTCCTCAGTGCGCCTTTATATTGCCTGCATACTTACCTTTTGGTAATTCCCGTTCCTCACTTTGCGTGCACGGTTATCCAAGCGAAACCTCGATTGTAGTCATTTTAGGGTCGTGTTGATGGCGGATTAGAGTCTCCATCTTTTATGCTTCGGATACTGATATATCGTTTTTAAAATTGGCATGTTTAGATGTTGACACTTAATCATTGTTGTTTCTCTATAAGTATTTTTTAAAGTGTTGATAATCGAAATTATTGTGACTCAAATATGGTTATGGTTATATATATATATAAAATGCAGCCCTCTTGAGATAAAGCTAGCACGAATTTCTTGTCTTACATATTGGATTGAATTTAGATCTTTGTCGGTATGGCGGCTTATATCATTAGTATTGTTTTCAATTTTCATTTTAAAATTGTTTGTTATTATCTTGATTTTATGATTATCTTATTGTTATTATTATTATGTCTTGTTATCATATTCGTGATTAAATTCTTTGTTATTATTAGTTGGTATGAGCCTTTTAATTTCTTTGTTATAATCTTGATTTAATTTACATTCTTGTCGTATCTTTGATGTTGTTTCAAACCATGTCGTCTTATAGATATGGCAGGTCAATGGTTGACTTTGTCTAGGATCCTCTAAATTGGTATTTAAACCCATCTTTCCAATAAAAATTCACTCAAATCTATATTAGTAATATAAATTATATTTTTATTAAATAAAAAAAAAAAAAAAAAAAAAAAAAAAAAAAAAGAAAAAGAATATATATAAAAAAACAAAAATATTCCATATCCTGCTCCCGTCAAGATTTGGTATTTGAACCTTGTCAAGTAAATTGGTTTAGCGTTACACATTTCCGCCTTGGTTATATTGATTTTTAAATTAAGGATGTAATGTTACCTTGAATCGGACGACCCTTACCTGTGATGTTATTTTTTCCATCATCCTCGCTTAATGTTACTTCCAATATCAACTTCTTAAGTAGTGTTAACAGGGGTTTTTTTTTAAGGAAGTCATTTTTTTATCGTCCCTTTAAATTGTCAAATTATATGTAAGGTTATTAAGTAGTATTCCTTTAAACTGATACCTAAATGAGACCCTTGAATAATGTTACGGCCTTATATATTGTCACGACGTCATTTAAACTCGATGAAGGATTATATTGATGTAGAGGGTTAAACATGATGTCCCTTAAAACAAAATGATTAGGATATTATTAAGCGATGTCAGATTTTATATGGATAGTTGTAACTGTCCTTTCAAATTCTATTGTATTCTAAGATTGACCTTTTAAAACTTATGTTGTTCTAAGCGTTACTTCTGGTTATGATGACAATTATGAATATACTAAATTTTAGTATTTAGGAAGGCCTTGTAAAAGAAAATTTTTGTTGCACTAGAGTTACGTCCAGTTATGAAGACACTTACGAATGAAATGGTATTGCATTATCATTAAGGCTGATTTTTATGACATTGCCAGACGGCTCCTCTCGCTGATTAAAATTTTTATCTTGCCAAGATCATTATAGTTGGGTAGTCGTAGCATACATCAGGTAATGGTAAATGTAGAATCATGGTCCAATAGGAGATATAGATGGGCGTTAGTATTTCATGTGAGGGTTCTGCAAGGTTTTCTTGTTGTTAATAATTTTTTTGTGGCGCAATAGCCTGACCTACATACCTTAATTTACTCCGTGTTAGAAAGTAGGGGTTATTGATTCTGTTAAGAGATGTTGAATGGGGGTTCTATGTAGTCCTCTTGTCACTCGTCCTTCGTAAAGAGTGCAATTGTTCTTCTTATGTATTTTGTACTTGATTATGCTCAGTTATTAGGTCAAGTGCATTGTATGGCGGGTGGGACATGAAGCGCCTCCATGTTCTCGAGCTTGATGCATGACCACAGGACATGAAATGGTTAAAGACGATGGGAAAGCTGAGCAGCGTTGATTATGTGTCTTGGAATTCCTAATCATGCAGGATAGAATGGGAGAGTCGATCGTATTTAGTGGTCAGTTGCTTATGTTATGGTAGCGTCTTGTTGGTGGAAGTAGGTTGGCGGCCGTAGAGTTAGAATGTTGTTACTTCCACCGCAGCACACACCTTTAACACACAAAAGAAAAAAAAATTGCACTGTGTACTAGAATGGTTGTAAAGTAGCAGTGATTTAGATTCTGAAATCGATGAATATTGAACAATTTATTGTGGCGGTTGGAGATAAAAGAAGTAGTGTGAGGACTCCGCTCTTTGTGTGACCAGAGAAAAAAGTGGAAGAACGATTGGAGAATCCAAGTAGCCGCGACTTCTTTGAAACCATCCAACACCTTCAGAGAATAACATATCTATAAATTTTACATAGTAAGTGCCAAAGCCTTTCAGCGAGGATAATAATGAGAAAATAGTCAAAACAAGTATCAAATTTAATACAAGTCCAACAATGAAAATAGTCAAAACAAGTCATCCAAATTTATATAAATGCAATCACTAGGAGGTAAAAATTTATATTGATATTAAAATTTATCATAATTTCAAAGTTTTCTAAGCCATCAATAGTCCATTATAATCACATGGAAATGGGTCCTGGTTTTGATATGAAGTTATCATTTTCATATGAAAAACATTGAACAATCAAATTACAAACAATGAACGCATTTATTCTATATAGCAGTAAATTGGTTATGCATTAAAGTATTTTTGTATATGATTTGGATAATTTGTAAGATTAAAGTATAATCATTCAAAGCATAGGTCAATTTAGGTTCCACAGATACAATCTATAGGTTCTTCACCGAAATTGTAAATAAGTCTTGAAAAAACTTTATAATTCATAGGAAATACAACTTTTCTTAATTGAATGGACCACGAAAGTAAACTAAAGTAAAATTATTATAGAATCCTAGATATTCATAAAGACATAGATTTCAATGAAAATAAAATTGGAATGTACATGTGCCATGTTTAAAACCATGTAATGGTATTCATCTTCAATTATTAGATTTCATCCCACATGAGCTTTGTTTTCCATTTTTCTAACCTTTTATTGAACTTCTAATAACTTTATGTATTTTATATACCAAATATTATATTTACAACTTGTGACATCTGACTATTAGTCTTGAAAGTGAACATGAGTGTCCGTTTGATGGGTTTCTTGAAAAATATCCTTTCAATACAATGGATCCTTTTTCATATATAAAACCATTATCATCAAAATCTCCTAATAATATCATATTTTGTTCTTTGCATTGCATCAAATAATATTTCATTTTCAATGTTGTCTACATGTGCAACCATGGAAAAACATCTCTTGCAAATAATTGGATATATTGGACAGCAAATAATTCATGTTAGATTATCACAAATTGCATCTACTAGGATTATTTAAGAAAAATTTAAACATAAAAATTACCTTCTCTAGCGAGATCGGAAACTCTATAAGCCATCAACTGACACTATTCCATTTGATTCCATCTCCTCTAGGATTGCAAATTAGATTTTCTCTTTTACATTAGAGATTCAATGTATGTTTCCAAGTTTTAACATATTATGCATTTTCATTTTCACAAATATATATGGATTATTCTATTGTCCTTTATGCAAACTGAACAAAAGCAAAAGTTGTTTCTTCTATAAAATGCAAACACATTTTGATAGCGTTTTGTTTAAAATGAATGCACTTTTTGTGTCTGGAATTGACCTTATTATTGGCATCATAGCAGTTAATCTATTTACATCGCATATTCCAACATACCAAAAAAAAGCTGCACAAGACAAAAACTTGTTAAATTGAAATCTATCAAGAAAATGATTGAAGATTGAATATGGTTGAACAACGTTCAAATAAAATATCACAATATTACATGTGTAACGTGTATATATAGACACACTTGCACATCCCTTGACATATTATGTTCATGGATTAGTTCCATTATTCACCATTCAACAACTTGGTGGATTCAATCCCGATGGCATGGGGGT
Organism: Picea sitchensis; assembly: GCA_010110895.2. Classification (NCBI taxonomy): domain Eukaryota; kingdom Viridiplantae; phylum Streptophyta; class Pinopsida; order Pinales; family Pinaceae; genus Picea; species Picea sitchensis. The sequence goes on along the minus strand of SNQJ01S0203034.1, from coordinate 11,036 downwards.
TCATCACGATACCTTTGGAGATGATCATTTTACATATGCCCTGCCTTTGGTATCTCCCTTTCTATGACCAGTCTCAAAGAGTTCCCAAAAATATTATAATGTTTGATTTTTTATAGAAGGCGACATAACGATATAATGATCATACAGAAGATTTGGGCCATTACACACCATCTGAACATATCCATATGCGTCCGAATTTGATTTCCGTTCTTTCAATAGATGTAAAATTTATCAAAACAATATTTGTATATAATGTAGTATATGCTCAGTCATCACTTATATAAAAGTGATATTCTTTAATAACATGTCGATTGAAAATGTTATTTCTTTCTATGGTATCAGGACTCTTTGAGAATGTCTATATAGAGCATGGACAAATATTGTGACAGTCAGAATGATAATATTCACTCGTATTTCTTTTTGTCTTTGAATGTGTAATTCTAGCAAAATCAACCTCTGAATAAAATTATTACACAATTAGAAACACTTCATGAGGATTGTTTAGTTATGCAGGACCTTCCATAGGAATCTATGTGAATGCTTGAATTGTATTTATAAAATTTCTTTATAAACTTCTTCAAAAATCTATCACATATTTTTATCTACCTTCAAATCAATCCTTTTGGAAATAACATTTGTAGAATGTCGAGCTGTGTTGTTGATATATTCATATCTTCCAATTATTATTATATTAGAAAATGATTTATGATTCATATCAATATGATACTTTGAATGAAACAAACTTAGATTTACTGCTTGATCATTTCTCTTTCCACCAACACATTTGTTTTTGTAAAATAAATCATCATCTTTTTCTTTCACATAGAATTTAGGATATAAAGCATGGAATGTGGAAGGAGGAGGTGAACTGTATAGAAGTTTTACCAAAATCCAAAAAATTAAGCCATAATACAACTCAAATTCACATGATGAAAACAACAAAATTAATAGAACAATGATGGGTCTAACAAATCATGGTTTTGTTGCACAAATGTATTGATGGAATTTTAACTTCTTTGTGCTCTTCTTTGAACTTATTGAACAACTTTATTTGTGTCGTAGCAATATATGTTTTGGATGTTCTTTATATTGTTTTAAATCTGGTTATTCTTCATCGTAACATATCCCTTGTATGTGGTGAAACAGAGATTCTTCCAAACCAACAACTCTGAATGATTCTTTACACATTTTTCACTTAAAGTCTATCTTTGTAGAGTTGTCACAAAATCCTTGTCAACAAAATTTAAGTTCGTCATTTGCATATATTTGCAATCAAAATTTTCTTTTGTTTTGCAATTTTTTCGATGTTCCCATCGTTGTTTCCATGTTTAGGTATCCAAGCAGTGCTTTTATATTTCTAGATGGAAGCAACTATTGTTGTATCACTCTCGTGCAACAACGACATCCTTTTTCAAGATTTTCCAAAGCTTTTAATACACTAGTTAGGCCATCGAACATTCTATTTCACCTTTACAACATCCTTTATAGGCTTTGAATAGCCAATAATGATGCAACTTCTTTTAACTTTATTGACTTTATTAGGCAGAGTAAAATTTGATCTTGTCGCATTCTTGATTCATCTTTGAAAAAGATTGTTATACATATTCTGAGTTCGATATCTTATATAATGATTATATTTTTTCTTAAATTTGTGATTATCAACATTTTCTAGTATTTCATCATCAATGTTGATAGATTCTCTTCATATTTCAATTTAAAGTTTATATTAAAAAACAAAACTTAGAACATAAATTCACTAATATATATATATATATATATATATATATATATATATATATATATAACTATATATATATATATATATATATATATATATATATATACAAATATTCATCTTGTATCTAAATTTATGTATACATACCTATAGGTGATTCATCTTACCTTCGAGATTTTGGTTTCCAGCGTCTTCTTCTTCAATTTGGTTTCCAGCGTCTTAGCCTTCAATTTTGGTTTCAGCGTCTTCTTCGACATTGTAAGACAAATCTACTTATATTTTTTGAAAAATATCAAGGTATGATGCGATCAATTATATTAAACAATATTTTTAAATTGGATTCTATACATTTAATATAAACAATATGTGCATGCATAGCTGGTTGGACTTCTTCTTGTTGAAAATCTCTCTGTTACATTATCATGTTTCTTTCTTCAATATTTTCAAGTTCTCGTTTCTTTTTCTCCAATAATGCTATTTCCTTTGTTCTTTATGGTGTTTTTCATCTCGAGTGCGATCAAAGTTTCTCTTGTGCAAACTTTTGTTTCCCATGGATTTTATAGTTATCTATAAAGATATGTTCAACAATTCACCTTGAAAAATGTTCAGCATTTATCTTTCAACATATCAAATTATTATTCCAATAAAAACTTGAACAAACATCAATTACTTTATTCAACAAAATAAAACATGATTCGAAACTTTTGTTTAGGTGCTCTAGAAAACCATCAAATAAGCGATGAATTATGTTAAATGTGTTATTCTGAAAGCCTATTTATACAATTAGGCTCGAAATGAAACGATACGACGTGTATTTATATTTCGATCAGATTGATTTAGCTAAACAATCTTTATTTGGAAAGAAGATTTTAATTTTGAAAACCTTGGAAGCCGTTTAGTTTTGATGGTTTCCATTAAATTTTTTTATTAAAGGAATGTTATTTTGGCGAAAGATTATTTCAAGTAGAAAAAACTTAAAATTGGGACTGTGTTCAGAAACCAGAGAATTCCCCAAGCTTACATGAACTTTGAAGGTTGCGGACTCCTACAAACACTCATAATTTGGTTTTGAAAATAACACAAGCATTTGCAAAATTGAATCTACTTTCCAATTCCTATATTTTTGTTTTCATTTTCATTATTTTTATCTAATTTTATTTAATTCAAAAAAATCACTACATAATATTTTATTGGACATTATGATTAGGTGGAATGAAATATTTGTATCTCTAAAATACATAGTAGAAAACATTTAGAAAAATATATTCATCAATCATAAAATTTGTTCTTTTTCAAGGGTATAATGTTTAGATTTTACTTTTAAGTAAAATTAAGATAGATACAAGGTGTGGGAAAACATGTTTTTAAAATTTGCAACATTTTCAGCTTGGTCAACTTAAAAATTCTAGAAATTATAATGTTGATCAGATTGGGTCAAATTATAGTCATAATAAAATGAAGTCTCTGTAGATTGTTGTAGTATATTTTGTTTCTTAAAAAATAAGTTTAATAATAGATGCATTGTTGTGGAAAAATAACTCATTATCATTCCTTTCCATGTTTAAAGGACATACTATTAAAACAATTGTCAAATTAGAAGCATATCCAAATATTAATAAAAAAAGATTGAAAATAGTCATTGGAAGATGACATATTATTCATAAGTTATATTTTTACTCTAAAGTGAAATTCTAAATAAAAAAATGCTTTTTTATCTTAGAAAGTTGAAGAACTTGTGAAAATGCATTTTTTTTTCTCATAAAAACAAAAAGTGTTACCCCATATTCATGATTTTGCATGGTGAAATCATATTTATGGTTTTGTATATTTTATAAATAGATTCATATTTTAAATATTTTTTTAAAGATATTGGATTGATTTTTGGGGTGATATCATTCCATCCCCATTTGGCTCATACCATGTTCATGTTTTCCTCCTTTAGTTTGACGCGTTTGGTTTGAAGAAGAAAATGTATTTTCATATGATAAACATCATTCAATCAAAATGTCATTGTCACGTAAGCACATTCCAATTTAAATACCATTAACCTATACACCTCTCAAGTTTACATATATCATTAACCTCTACATCTCTCAGAGATAATTTGGACAATATTTATTGATCCAAAAATTCTTAGATGTAAAAATAACTCTTAATACACATAAACATCTGACTAGATTCATAAAATGAAGATTGTCTTTGACTATTTACAAAATCACATGTCAATATGCTTATTTGTCAATAAACTTCATTAATACTAATGGGAGGATAATACTTGAAGAATATTGAGATATTACAGCAAGGAAAATAAAATAAAAACTCAAATTACATATATGGATGACATATGGCACTTCATCTTCAAAGTCCCTTTACAAAGCATGATTGTTCTCCATCATCTCAAGATCAAATTACTTTACAATATGGGATTTCAAAAATCCAATTTCTTCAAAGTCCCTTTAGATAGTATGAGTGTTCTCCATCATCTCAAAACAACAAATTACTTTATGTATGGAAACTGAAAAAATCCAATTTAATGGATTCTCTTTAATTCCACTACTTAAAACACAAAAGTGAGTTCACCATTTAGAAATCCTTGCAAAAGTCTAATAAATTTGACTATAAAGTGGAGCCAAATTATAAGAGGATTTGTGAGGAAAAATCTTTTTACTGCACGTGCTCTTGAGGACTATGGGTCTCATACATGACAAATCAAGATACATTTTTTTTACAAAATATGTGATCCCAAACAAACTTTAAATTCATGATCCTTGTAGAAAATGAATCCAACAAGTATAAGCTTTCCCAGGTGTGGACAATATACCTTATGGCACACTTTTCCATGCAATACATAAACTTATGCAATCTCAACACACACTTCTATGTAGTCCATACTATATTGTACCTTGAGATATGTACATACTTTTGGATCCATGTACTTTAGGATGTGTGTACATTGGGATCTATGTCCATTAAATAGGTCATGGGCCCCCAACCGTACATGTACCTTCCAGAATTATTTGGCACGAGTTTAAATGTTGTTTGTTGGGTTTTTTTATATCAAACAACCCATGTGGTGTAGTGGTTAAGCCCCCACGAATATATCCCGGAGGTCCCAGTTTCAATCCACACATGCACATATATTGGTTGTTTTTTTGTTACATATGGTTAGATGTGTTATAGCGATATGTTATATGTGGTTATGTGGTTATACATGCTCAGTATATTCTCCATAGCCCCTCCTATGGTATGTGTGGGTCACATGGTTAGATGCATAAACCGAGGGCTAGTGAAGCAGCTCCCTCGACCTTTTCCCCCAAAATGAAACTTAAACCAATTCAAATAATACTTATAACATATAGATTTAAGAACTACTAGTGTGGCACATTGTTTATGGAGGCTTTGTTAAGACTCTTGGAGGTTATGGAGGTCATGGAGTTTGACCCTTTTTGGATCCATAATTTTTTTGATAAAACTAACTAATATAGGCCAATGGGAGGCTGCCATGGCATCCTCTTAATGGTTATCCCTTTCCAAGTGCCAACATATAATTTACCCAACCATACTAATATAAGCCAGTAGAATTACCAGGGAATCCCTCTCTTTGGTTATCCCTTGCCAAGTGTCAACATATAATTTCCTATGTAATTTGTATGGTCTGCCAACACATCCTCTTCCCAGTCAATGTACAGTTAGTCCACATGGAACCTTGGGTGTGGCCACATCATTTCCATACAGTTGAATAGTCGTGCCACGTTCCCTGTATGACCTATATGATCATGTGCCACGTGTCAACCTTACAGTGGTGACACATGTCTGCTGAGATTTTCCATTTGATTTGAACTGACCACTCATAACTTTTGCATGAACCTCGATTGACTCATTGTTTGTGTCGCTGGAAAGCTAATGATGGGCTCTACACAATGGTGGAATTTTCTCAACCATTTGAGACATTCAAATTTTGAGAATTTATGGACCCCACAGGACTTACGTGAGCATTTGAGATCCTCCTAGACCTCTGTGAGAATTCCTTAGATCCTCACGGATCACACCTTCCATTGAATAACATTTGGACCTTCAAAAATATGGATCATTGGAAATAGAGTGAGAATGCTTCTGCCTTATTTTTCTAGTATCATCCATCCATATTGCTTGGATAACAAGCACCTGACTCATCACAACCATAATGAATAATGAAACAATATTGTTGACTAAGTTAACCATTTCCTTAAATTCAAAAACTCCACCATTCATTGTTGTAGTAGCTCAACATACTCCATTGATTAGTAAAAAACTAAAAACAAAATTTGAATATATACATATATGAAGAGATAGCATCCCAACATGTCTTCCCTTCTTAACAGGAACAATATTAACCAAAGGAATTGTTCTTCTTTCAACCATAGGCTATAAACTTAGATCCTGGATACTAGCAATAGCTAGCATGTTCCATGTAGTGAAAAATGTCAAATTATACTTCATCCGATGAGCTCTCACCATGAGAACTCAATCCGATCCTTGAAAAGATGATACTTTCTTTGTTCCCTGTATAAAATGGTCTTCCTATCATACATGTATGGACTTCCCAAAACCATCCCGCAAATTCCAGGTGGAACAACGTCTAACTCTACCTGTCAATGAAAGTGGATGTGATCACAAATCATTAACTTTCATTTCTTAGTTACATGTACCTAAGCATTATCAAAAATCCAACCCAAAGAATACGGTCTTAGATGGGGCCTAGTTTCCAATCCCAATTTCTAAACAACTTGCTCTGAAATAAGATTCACTTATCCACTATCAACAATTGTATCAATATTAGTGTGCTTTGAGATAACTTGTAAATGAAACATGTATTTTCTTTTCCTTCCATCAAGGATTACTTTAAACTTACCAGAAGAAGCACGTGAACTAAGAACTTGCAAAAAAAGATTTACCTTTGATTCCCATAGTTGTGACCTTGGTTTCATCCTCAAAATCTGATCCAATATCCTGAACTATTATGGTGTTCTTCTTTTTACCCTTTCTAAGTTTTGAGTCCATTTTGGTCTCAATTTTGGATGAAACTTCCAGCAGTGATTCTCATCATTTCCTTTCTTCTCACAATGAGAAAAGTTAGGCTTCTTCTCTTCATTTTTATTCATTGTAGTTGTGTTCTTACTCTTCCCGTTTTCCTTCAACTGCTCCTCGAATTCTTGTGACTCTTCTGACACATCCTCAACAATATGTCTTCCTTTTTTGGCCTCAAGATGAGTAAACATCTGGATACTTCATCAATATTAGTAGTATTAAACTTCAATATAGTATGGAAAATATGAGTTCATACCACCAATATACTTTAAAAGAGTCTCAATAGTATGTAATGGAATTCCCAAGATAATTCCTTCCTCTTTGAATTCATGTGTATATACTTGAAATTTTTCCCTTTTCCTTGTCTCATATGTTGCAAATAAATATTTGATGTTTGTATATATAAGCTAATGGATAAAATTTATTTCTTAAAGCAACAATAAACTCAATCCATGAATAAATGATTTTACCATGCAGATAATATTAGCTTGTGTCCGACTCTCTCACCATATCAATGTTGTGCCTCCTAGTCAGAGAGTAGCTAGCTGGATGTTTTATTCTTCATCCACAATTCTTTGAACACTGCAATACACTTCAATTTGCTTGACCCAATTATACATGGCTTCTTCTCTGAATTCAAATCTCCATCATAAGTATAAAAATCAAACTTTACATCTAGATTTAACAAAGGAAAATCATGAGAATGAGAACACTTCTTAGAATGTTTTCCTCGATAGTAAGAATGTTTTTTTTCATCCGAACAAGAAGATTATTATTATTATTATGATGATGATGATGATGATGATGGGGATGAAGAGGAGATCCTAGAGGTTATTCACCTTCTCCTCCTCCTTGATTGCTTCAATTTTTACTATTGTTTCAATTGGAGCACCTTTATTTTGATGAGGAGTTTCTCTCCTCCTTTCTAGGTATTTACACAATTCCTTCACCATGTGGTTGTAATGTCAAGGGAAAATTTTTGAAACTCCTTATCATCCTTAGAAAGAAAAAAATCATCCTCCATTTCTTTCCTTCGAAATACACATCCAATTTCAAAATTAATTTATTCAAGTGTGCCTTCACCTTGCTTGGATTTACTCGTGAAATTCACTTGCAAATAAATATCAAAACTAGCTTTCATTATGAATAGTTATCCAAAAATACTTAGATGCTAGGGTAAAATCACGGAGTTGGATTACACTTTCATGACAATCTCATCTCCAAAATTATGAAAAACATTCTTTCAGCCGAACTAATATTATTTTTAGACCGAAATATACCTTTTTCAGCCGAAACATGGAACGTCAAATCAAACGGTACAGTGATGATGCCCTCAATTTTTGTGTAGAAATTTAGTTGGATGGATTTTTTCCATCCGGCAATATTTTTTTGGTCGAAATATATTCAGGCCGAAAACATCATTTGACCTAAAGATTCTTTCGACTGAACTATTATTTTGGCCGAACTATTATTTAATTTGAAAACTTCTTTGGCTAAAAAATGACTTATATATTAACTGAACATCGAAATTGTAACATTTTTCTCGACTACTATTGTGACTGACTATATTGTGTGAGGGATCGAGTGTTGGCACAAACTGTGTTGTGTGAGGGGTATGTTAGTGTTAGCTGAACACAGTGAGTATTAGAGCGGTGAGTGTTAGCATGGACTATGTTGTCTGAGGATTGTATTAGTGTTGACACCGGTAGTGATGAGTTTTAGTATGGACTATTTTTGTGTGAGGGATTGTATTGCGTGTTGGCCTGGTATGTTGTTTAGTGTTAGCTACAGTGAGTGTTAGTGCAGGACTATGTTGTGTTGGTGGAGGCCGAAGGTGTTGGTGAAGCTCATTAGAATGCATTTGTGTTGTCGTGTTGGTGGGTGCTCCTTCAGGCTGGCGGGTCGTGTTGAAATTACTAAGACAACTGAGAGGAGTGAATCAGTTGTTGTTATTGTGCTTAAACAATTTTTATTCTATTAATACATTCTTAATCTCTTCAGTGATCATCAACATTATACAACATATGGACAATAAAATAATGAGCATCAGTCACACATAAGGTATGCACAGAGACAAATTTTCTGAAACCCATAAAGGGAAAACCTCTTCTTCAGAAATGATAGGCGATCTTTTTAGTTCTGTACATAATCTATAATTGGGCACCAAATCAATGTGAGACTGCTACCTCTGTTTTCCAAGCTGCAACTTGTTTGGGAGCACCGACTCTCTTGTTTCTCCTAGAACCCACTAGAAGGAAGCACCAACTCCACTAATGTTCCAACACCAACTAGAAGCATAAATTCAGTTACATAGGCTCCAACTTGTATAACGGAGAACACTTGTTTTCCCTTGCACACCCTGCCCTGGTTTCTCTGACTTGCAAACAGATGGAAGCTAAAACTCACTGTGTTCAAGCACCCATGAACCTATGAGGACAACATTCCTCCTAGAACCTCCCAACCACCCACAAGGACTATAAATGAATAATTAAACAATAAACTACACAGATAAATCGATTCTTACCACTTCTTCTTGTTGTGCAAGTCTGGTCTTCTTCTAACTGTTCTGCAATTCTTCTCTTCTTTGTCTGTTCCTGCAATTCTGCTCTGCTTCAAGTCTTTTCCTCATCTATTGCTCTTCTCTGAGTTTTTATCTCACACTACAAGCTGCAACTTGTTTGAGAGCACCGACTCTCTTGTTTCTCTAGAACCCACTAGAAGGAAGCACCAACTCCCCTAATGTTCCAGCACCAACTGGATGGAAGCACCAAATTCCAGTTACACAGGCTCCAACCTATATAACAGAGAACACTTGTTTTCCCTTGCACACCCTGCCACCCTGGTTTCTCTGGCTGCAAACAGATGGAAGCTAAAACTCCCTGTGTTCAAGCTCCCACTTGAACCTATGAGGAAAACAATCCTCCCTAGAACCTCCCAACCACCCTGGAATATAAATGAATAATTAAACAACCAACTACACAGATAAATCGATTCTTACCACTTCTTCTCTATTATGTAAATCTGGTCTTCTTCTAACTGTTCTGCAATTCTTCTCTTCCTTTGTCTGTTCTGCAATTCTGCTCTGCTTCAAGTCTTTTCCTCATCTGTTACTCTTCTCTGAGTTTTATCTCACACTACGCATACTTTCAGTCTCACACTGTGCATCCTGTGATTTTCCCTTTCTTACAGTTTAATTCATTTTTCACCCAGAAAAACCAACCACGCACAGTCTGTATCTTTTTCTTTTATGCACCACACCCACAGCAGTTACACTTCACATCTTCTTAGGAAAAATAAAACCATCTAAGCAACTGAAATGCCAAACGATCAAGAATCATGACTTAGTTTAGTTAACATATTTGTAACTGATCAATTAACTATGAGATGGAACAATAGCCCTCCGATCATATTCAAACTCACTTGAACTGTTGTATTAAGAATAAAGAATCTTGTGCCTGTTTCTCCATTTCGTAATTCAACATTTCGGGATCCCTGTGGTGAAGCTTAGCACCTCTATCTTCTTCCTCCATCTTCCATCATTGTGCCCAACGGCTGTGACCACGCGCTTATGCATAAATCACTTTCGCGATTTTGTATTTCATGAATCTCGAGATGAGGCATCTCAACCCTCCAAGTTGGGATCCCCGAAACCTTGAAATGGAGCTTATATGAACTGAATCCTTCCCTTATCATGACCACTGACGGTGACCATAGGCTGTGCCAAAAAGGCGCTTCATATTTCACGAGTTTCCACACCATGCTCCATTGACTCCAAGTCAGTGAAACTCCAATCGCTTGCCACTTGTCCTATGATTCAACGGTTCATATCTGATCTTGATTCAACAGCTCAGATCATATTGCGATTTCACATATCGCTATTTCGGCGTTCTTGTGGTTATGTTTCTTGCCTCTCCAAGTCACGATTTGCGAAACTCTGAAATGGAGTCGGATCAATAGTCCAGATCATACCTTGATCTGATGGCTATGATTAAATCGTGATTTTGCATATCGCAATTTCGATGGTTATGTTTCTTGCCTCTCCAAGTTGCGATTCGCAAAACTTCGAGATGGAGCTCGGATCAACGGTCCACGTTCTTGGTGATCCGATAGTCTTGATCTTTTCACAATCTCACATCTCGTTGTTCCTTAGATGGAGGTTCTTGTCACTCCAAGTCACGGTAGGCGAGACTCAGAGATGGAGCTGGATCAACGGTCCACAACAAACCTCGATCTG
>SNQJ01S0203032.1:3125-16706 GCA_010110895.2 Picea sitchensis | reverse complement strand
CACTTCTACTTCCATCTTAGCACCATAACCTAGTTTGGCAATATATGTGCATGAGCCTTTATTGTTAGACCAATTAATATCATCTCCACTCTTAATAATCTTTAACTCATTATGCTTTAATTGTAATATAAATTGGAACCATTCCACATCTAGATAATTTTGTAGGTTTAAATCCTATGCAAATTTTCATCCTTGTTTCCAATCATCTATCTTAGAATGAGAGGAAGCATCCTCTAAACTAAAAATGCTATAATCATGTATAACTTCCAAAATAGGACCAAAAGTTTGTTATTATATAACACTAACTTTGGGTTTGGGTGGAGTGGGGTACCCTATTTTCTTTTCTTGCAAAAGGTCACCGAACCACCAAATAAGTTTATGGATTTGTTAGTTTGACTCACAAATTGGTTCATGGTAAATAGGGGTTAATTATTGGTAATTAGAGTATTTATGGGTATTTATGGGTGAATAAATAGTCAATCACAAATAATCATGGGTAATTAAGGGAAATTAGGGGTTAAGTAGACAAGGTAATTATGAGATAAATAGAAAAGGTAAATATGGATTAATTATGGATAATTCACAATTAATTAAGGATTAATTAGTGGTAATTTGGGGTCAATTAGGAGTAAATATGGGTAATACTTTATGGTAATTAGAAGTAAGTAGGGTTAGTTAGGGGTTAAAGCAGAGTTAAATAGGGAAACCAAAGATTACTTGGGGGTAATTAAGGGAAATTAGAGGTAATTTTAGGTTAATTCAAGGTTAATTAGTGTTAATTTGAGGTAATTCAAGGTTAATTAGTGGTAATTAGGCTATGTAGGGGTAATTAAGGGTCAATTAAGGCTAATTAGGGATTAATTAAGGGTAATTAGTGGATAATTAGTGACATTTTGAGGTTAGGATTAGTTAAGGGTATTTAAGGGTTAATTAGGAGTATTTTAGGGTTAATTAGTGGAATCAAGATAATCTAGAGTCAATTAGGAGGTAATTAGGGATACTTCATGGTAATTAAGGGTAATTAGGGTTAATTAGAAGTTAAGTAGGGTCAATTATAGGTTAGGTATGCATAATTAAGAGTTAATTAAGATGAATTAAGAGTAATTATGGGTTAATAATGGATAACTCGAGTTAATTAGAGGTAAGTGGTGGCCAATTAAGGATAATTAGGGGTATTTTAGGACAATTATTTTCCATGAAAAAAAACCTTATATTCAAATATATATTGATTCATCTTTATGACATTCTTTTAGTCTTAAAACACTCTTTCCTTTACATTTAAAAAGACCCTCCTAAATAGGTTGTGAACTTATTCTACATCTAGGTTGTGAACATATTCTACATTTAAAAGGACCCTCCTAGATAGGTTGTGAACACATTTTATTATCAACCATATAGAATATGACTCGACCCTGTTATTTGATCCTTGGCCTACTGCAAACTTTAGAGAAATACAAATATTTTTGATAAGAATAACATACCCCCAAAATGCACATGTTTGTGGTTACTTGACAAGCTCCATAAAAAACCCCCATGATTTTGAATAATCAAATTCAGGTTTTTTGAGGATTCTTTCTAGTTTTTCTTTTTAGGGTTCCAAGATCCACCATAGGATAATCTTATCTAGTGAACAACCTACATAGGATTTATCTATATTCCTAGAAATATCATTGATTTTCTTGCAATCCATATACCCCAAATAACAAACCAAGGAAGAGCTTTATGTGTTTCTATATATTTGTCTTAAAACACTCTAACAAAGAGTCTTTCTCCCACCTATTTTTTCCACTTGCTAATTGTAAGGATTCGCTCCAAATCCTATGAAAATTTTCATCCTTGTTTCCAATAATCTATCTTAGAATGAGAGGAAGAATCCTCTAAGCTAAAAATTCTTGAATCATGTAGAAATTCCAAAAGAGAACCAAAAGTTTGTTATTATTAAAACATCCTATTCATGGATCTTCTCCAATTCTAACCTTATTTTCCCTTCCTACTTTCCAAGATAACCATCCACTGTCTAGGGGAGATACTTTGACTAGAGATTTCAAAATTATGGATGCTCCCTCTGAAGATTTCATTTCTTTCCTCATCTAATCCTCCACACTACCTTCTCAAATATATATCTTTTTAGTCAATCCCCCCAAATAAACCTTCATTGTCCACTAATCTCCACATACTTGTTACTACTAGAGCTTGGCTAAAAATGTATATATTCTTAAAAATCCATCCTCTAGCCTCCTTAAGGTTAGATATACTGGACTGTTTTACCACATGAATCCTCTCTCTCTCTCTCTCTTTCTTACCTTTGTGTATTTTAGGGTAATTACAAGTTGCTTAGGGATAATTAGGGATTACTGTCATTTAGAGATAATGATGAGTTAATTAAGGTTTACTTAGTGTCATTTAGAGAAAATCATGGGTTAATTAGGGGTTAATTAAGGAGTAATTATGGGCACTTCATGCTAATTAAGGGTATGCAAGGTTATTTTCAACCGACTTATGTAAAGAAACTCCAATTCAAACTTTATACTTCCCATTACCGTATCCAATATAATAAAGGTGATTAAGCATACAATCATTATAGGATAAAAAATAAAAGTCATAGTTATTTTTACAGACCGGGGGAAACAGGGTGTTACATGCGGCTCCTCCATAGTTTGGGTGCCTTTTTCTTGCATTGAAGGCTGAGTCTGTTGTTCCTAGATATTTGGATTCAGGCTAGTCAGAGTCATGCTCTGCTCTGGTACTTTGGGGTTTGGACTAGAAACTTCTAGTCTCGGCTTAGGAAACTCTTTGGTTATTTCTGGGAGTTCTCGCTCCGCTTGCTCCGGCTGATCGAGCTGCATCAGCTCTAGGTTTGCGGTCTGGAGTGGACTGGTGGTTTCTAGGGTTGGCGATTAGGGTTGTGTTGATGATGGAGGGTGCTCTATGACATATGTGGATGGAAATGTTTTCGGCTTAGGGTTGTCCTGAATGTGGATGATGGGGCTTTCTTTAATCGTTGAGCAGGTGCGTGGGATGGATGATGCAAGGGGTTGGGGGTTTAGAGGTTTATTCGGTGAAACCTCAGTTATGGGATTCTTCACCATTGGTTTGTTAATGACCACAACGCTCAGGATATGGTTGACATCCTCAACTAACAACACACCATTAGCTGGCAGTCGACGGAGGGCCGATATCATTCTTTTCTTACGCTCCAATGGTTGTGTCTCGTCTTCCTCATCAGAGTCTGATTGTGCTGGAGCTTCTGGCTTCTGTGGCTTTGGGCCTGAGCTCGGTCCTGCCCCTGCTCTTTTGTCTTTCTTCTTTAGCAGCTCTGTAGGCAGAATATAGTGCATCCACAACTTATGCGGGTTGTGTTTGATTGCTAGAAACGACATTACTTCTTTTTTGAAGGCCTCCTCATCTAGATAGAATGGAAACATCCTTGTATGGAAATCTTCCCTGCTAACATGTCTCGGCCATACAAACTTATGGTATCGGTTCATGCTGAAGGAAATGTTTCTCGTATTGCAGTTGAGGAGCTCTTGTGGAATACACAACCTCTATGTTGCGTCTATCAGGCCGTTGTACGACTTAGAAAATGCTGCAGTGTTGAAGGCTGCATTCTCTGAATCCGACCTGGACTTCCAGTGCTCAAACATCTTCGCCATGCATCCCTTTTATGGTAGCATTGACGCCCTTCCCATAGGTGGCTTCCACTTGAACATTGTGAATGCCATCAACAAATATATGTAGATGAAGGTTCCTCCCTTCTCCAGTGCTTCCTCGCATGCCACTAATAGTTCCTCCAACAAGTAACTACACCAATTGAACATAGCGTCGTTGGTGCAAAAGTCTGCTACTGATAATACATCTAGTGTGCATTCGCCCTTGTAGTGTGATATCATAACCTTGTTGGCTATGATGTAGCAACCATTCCAGACTATCTCTGGTAATATGGGGTCAATTAATGTTGTGTGTCCCCCACTCTTTGTATTGAATTTTTCATACAGGCTGAGCTCTCCTTTCTTTCTTTTGTGCTTACCAGGACCTTGGAATCCTTTCGATACATATTCTCCTTCGAAGGACAGTCCAGTAAGATGATGGATGTCTTCAACATGGATTCGATATCTATTATCCAACAAGAGACTTATGTCATGCACCCTACTTATCATAAACTTTGTGCACCGCGCAACCTCACCAATGGTACCTAATAATGGTAGGTCTCTAAGGTTCATGATGGTCGAATTGAATAAGTTGACAAATTCTGGTTTTGGCACGAATTGCATGCCTCCTAACCCGTCTGGAGCCATCTCCCAAAAGACATCTATGTTCATCTGGGGGAAATATGGGGGAACAAAAATGTATCTGTTAGGTCAAGATCGAGGAGCTTAACATGCTCCACCTTCCCTTTGAGATTGCCCACGACCTCGACTTGGGGGTGACAGGGCTCGTCTGGTACTGCATCTTTATACATGGCGCTTTGGCTCGCTGTGGCTCTCGGCATTGTGGATTTTGATTTATCACAACTTCTATGGCAAGATAAGGACTAGGGTCATGACTAAGGGTTTCACAAGTGTACATGCTGGTTCTCTCTACTGAATTTGGAAATAGCTATGTTCTTTGAAAATGATGTGTTCTCGGGAGAGTTTTCAGAGACTTATACTTGGATTAGCGGGAAAGTTTAGCAATAAATGTTGTTCATCATGACCATATGGACGCAACTAGATCTGAGTTGTCCAACGGGATAGTTTAATGGGGTAAATCCTATCAGGCGATTAAGGCATTTACTTGCGTGAGTGGGATAGGGATGTGTCTAGTTTCAGACCTTTCCATTTNTTGAAGGGGGGGGGGGATCCCAGTGTGAACTCTGATGGCATCTTTGAGTATCGCGGATTTATGGCTTAACTGAATTCAGGTGGAGTACCGTAATGGAAATATGGGTTGTGACTAGACCAGGTTCGTGTGGCACATGAACTCAGATTGTATTCGGATTCGTTCTCCCTCCGACCACAAAGGGGTCCCTGTCATATTAATGACTACCATTAATGTATTCTCTTATGCTTCTGATCCTGCACTGTTGAGTCATTAGTTCTGTATCAAACAACACTTAAACATAAAATGAACTATGTGTTATGGCACAACACTATGCACATCGACTTTATTAACTGAATTTACAAAAATTTCAGAAAATGAAAATCTAACTATTATACATGCTCCTTCGGACTAGAGAAACAATCCCTTTTTCTTAGTTTTGAGATAGATAGGGCTTCAGGTGAGCATTGTTCACCCATCCTGGCCATAGCATACCATCGAGTTGCGTGAGTCTGACTGCTCCTGATGGTTAGATCTCCGCAATTATAAATGGTCCCAACCAATGAATGCGCAACTTGTCAGGATGCTTCTGGTACCGACTATCGTAGAGTAGAACCTTGTCTCCTTGCGTAAATACCTTAGTATTAATGTGCCTATCATGCCAAGCTTTTTGTCTTGATTTTTCAACTGACTGATGGAAGTCTGCTAGAAATCTGGTCTCCTCGAGTTCTTGTAACTCCATAAGTATTTGTGCAACTGATTCCTCCTTTGACATATGTGTGATCTGTGCAATATACAAACTTGAAGTGATGAATTTTGTAGGCACAACTACCTCTTTCCAAACTAGCCGGAACGATGTGTACCTGTGGAGTTTCTTTGTGGTTGTCCTGTAAGCCCATAGTACTGTTGGGACTCTGTCATACCAATCTTCCTGGTTTGCACAATAGACCTTTGTCAACCCTCTTTCCAGAATCTTGTTGAAGGCTTCTATTGTTCCATTGGCCTGTGGGTGGTAGGGGTTGATTTTGTGATGTTGGATTAGGAACTTTATTGTAAGCATTGCTATAGTGATACTAACGAAATGAGCTCCCTGATAACTGGTTAGGCTCCTAGGACATCCAAAACGAGTGATAATATTCTCGAAGATGAACCCGACAACAATATTGGTCAAACAGTCCTGAACAACTGCTGCTTCAGCCCAATGTGTAAGGTAGTTAGTTGCGGTGATGATGTACCTAGCCTTTGAATTCTTGGTTGTGGGGTTGATTGGTCCAATAAAGTCAGCTACCCATTTCTCAAATGCTTGTAGAGCTCGAACTGGTTGCAATGGTAATTCATCTCGTCATGATGGCTTACCCACTCGTTGACAAACATCACATGATCTAGCGTATACATTTTCATCCTTGAAGAGTGTTTCCCACCAAAATCCATCTTGTAGAAATTTCTGTACAGTGGCCTTTCTCCTATATGACCTCCCGCAACTCCATAGTGGCATTCCTAAAGTATCTATCTTTCATGATTTAGCACACATCTTCTGAGGATACTATCTAGTCCCAGTTTATGCAACTATCTGACGATCAGCTGGTAATCTACTGCTTTAACAACCATGTGGCATTTCTGGGTTGTGGAATACGTTTCTGTGCAGGTCCCTGTACTTAAGAAGACTGTTATGTCCTCCAAGTACTCTGGTATGGCCTCAGCCCGTAACAAGTCTACATCTAGGAGCTGATCGTTTATTGCTCTGCCACTTTCCCTTGTCTCTAATCTGGATAGGTGATCAGGTCCTACGTTGCATCTTCCCAGCTTAATGACAACTTCAAAGGAAAATACCTGAAATAACAACAACCATCTACAAATTCTCCCTTCCAACACAAATTTGTTAACTAGATATTTCAATGCAGAATGACCGGTAAAGAACTTGAAATGATAACCTAACAAATAATGTCTAAATTTATGCAAAGCATAAATCATGGCTAAGCCCTCCCTTTCTGTCGTTATGTATTTGTGCTCTGCTTGCGACAACTTCCGACTCACAAAATAGATAGGATGATCCATAGCTCCATCTCTAGGTTGTGTTAAGATAGCTCCTAAGGAAATTCCTGAAGCATCTACATGGACATGAAATTCATTCTCCCAGTTTGGGAATATCAGAATCAGTGATGTGCTAAGCTTCTCCTTGAGTGTCTCAAATGCTTTATCACATTCTGGAGTCCATTGGAATGTTTCATCCTTTTTCAATAGGTTTTCCAGAGGTGTAGTAATGTTGGCATATCTTCAGATGAACCTGCGATAGTAACATGTGTGTCCCAGTGTGGAGCACAACTGTTTAACATTCGTAGGTGGTGGCATATTCGCAATGCCCGCAACTTTGGCTAGGTCTACCAATACTCCTTCTCGGCAGACTATGTGGCCCAACAAATTCCCATGTGGTACACAAAAGATACACTTTCTGAGATTCAATGAGATCTGCAATTCTCTGCATCTGTCAAACATTAGCCGTATAAGTGCTACATGTTCCTTGATCAGGATATATATCATCCAATCATCCATATAGACTTCTATAAATTTGTGAATGAACTCTCTAAAAGCTGCTAGTACAATCCTGGAAAAAATTGCAGGGGCATTCTTTAAGCCAAATGGAATCACATTGTATGCGAAAGATCCCCATTCTGTTATGAATGTGGTCTTATTTTTTTCCTCTTCGGCGATCCTGACTTGGTGGTACCCTAAAAATCATGAATGAGTATGCTTCCTTCCCCGCAACTTGTTCTAGCACCTCATCACTAAAAGGTGTTGGGAAAGGTTCATGCACAGAGGAAGAGTTAATGCTTTTATAATCTACACAGACTCTAATATCTTCTGTCACTTTCTTGCTTTGAATAACTATTGGGCTGACCTATTATGGTCACCAGTTCTACTATAGTAGGAAAACCCCCCTATGGACTACACTAGGGTTCGACATGTAGGTATATCTAACTGTCTAAAAGTCTCCTACTCTTTAAACTACCCTGAATATACCCCACATTCATACAAGAAATACAAAGTAAGAAGATCCGGTAAATCTACCTTGAACTCCACATCCGATGTCGATCCTTTCGCATTCAATTGCTCCTCCCAAGGCTGACCTGCATTCACAAAAATACAAACAAGAAACTATGAACATGTATCTCATATATGAATTAGTGGGTTAGATGTCAGTATAAAACATAAATCAAACATAAATATTGAACACACCATATTGCGAGACAGAAAGAGTATTCCTTTTATCAATATCACAAAGTTTACTTACAATGATATCAACAACTACTCCTCGAACCTGGTCCAGGCTCCTCTTCACCAAGCTCTAACCTCACTTCCACGTATCTTTCTCCTCTCACACTTCTCTCTAGGGAAATGACATAGGCTTATAATGGAGGAAAAAGGCAAGAATGGACAATTCTGGATCAAACCTCACAAGGTGGCTGCAAATTCTTGGGGCAATGAGGGGATGTGAAACGGGCAGAGTTTCATTGTTCTTATGCTTCTCCTAGGAATGAGACCCAAACACCTCCTTTTATATGACAAAAGGATGGTTATTCGGTTGGGTGACAGGCTATAGGCGGTGGGACAGTTGGAAAACTACCCAATAACTCGTAATCTCAACGAATTCCTTGCAACTTTTTAATTTTTGCAACATTTGTGGGTATACGCGGGCGGTAATGGTGCAACTAGCATACATACGCGAGATGTAGTGGTGCAACAAGCATGTGTACATGGGTAGTAGTGGTGCAGAGCGCGTACATCTTCACAAATATGGTTTTTAAGAAGAGCTGCTCAATGATGGCTTGGCAAAAATATTAAGTAAGAGGGCCAAATGCCAGGTATGCATATATGGTGCAATTTAGGGTTATAAAACTTGGTCAACTGCATAATATACCACCTCTTCTACCTTTTCTACTAGCTTTGGATATTCTTAAGAAACTTAATCACTTGGATCAAATTCTTAATATGGTCTAAACGTTATCATGAACAACTTCAATTCTTCTCTTTCCTAAGGATGGTTTAGCTTAGGTTTTTTTCTCCCCAAGCCATGGGATGGCATTTTCGTGGGTCTCCACATTCTTCATCTACCCACTTGATCACAATGGAACCATAATTTTAGGCTAACCTTCCTCAAGTTGAAAATAATATGAAGGAATAGATCAAATTGAGTTCATTTGTTAATATGTATCTCAATTACATAGCCTTCAAAACTTTCCCATTTTCAAAACAATGCCAAATCAAATAGGTTTCTTGAATTGGCCAGGCTTTGGTGGATCAACTTGATCAATCTAGCTTGAATTAATGTTGTACCAATTTTACGTGGACCACCTTAGAAATATAATTCCTTGGTTGCCACAATAAAATAATTCTTTTCAATTGGAAACTTGAACTTGACAATGGAATTCATGCCTTGAATCATATACATGGAAATGATTTATCTAGCCTTGTCTAAGTTGTAGTATGCTACCATAGATTTAGTGTGCATGGAGAAGCAAGGTTCTTGCAATGAATGCTACCTTATAATGTTTCAAATTGGGAACATGACCTCCAAGGGTTCTTTAGTAATGGTCATAGCTTATAATATCTACATGATGTGCTTAGTAGCCGGGAATGATCCTCAATTTCATGATTTTTCATGCCAAGAGACACATACACCTAATTCATTGACCATCTCAATAAGGGACAGATTAATGAGGTTAACGCCAAGCCAAATGTAACACATGAAATACTACCAAAGTGCATTTTCTATATATAGATCACAATGATAGTCCATATGTTATATCACATAGCTATCTTTTTTTCACATATCACTTCTTTTAGTTAGCTAATGCACTGACAATTGGCTACATGCATGCCAAGTCATGATAATCCACACTACAATGTTTGAGAGTGAATTTATTTAATGCAACACATCATGCTAGTGGCTTGCATATCCTTACTTCTGTGAATCCCACACTTTGTGTCTTGAATTGTTTGGTGTTATGGTTGAGCAAGGCAGGCTATACAGGCTTGGGAGACTCTCCTTTCCATTTTTCATGGCTTTCCCTCACAAGCATTGCATCTCAAACACTCAATCAACCATAAAACAAACATTATCCCACATGGAAGTATGGTACGTTAGCATATAAAGATAAGAGCAAACTCTCAAATATTCAAATCGTAAGAGGCGATTCTCAAGAAAGGGTGATATATGGAATGAGGCTTTATCTGAAACTTATCTAATACTAAGTCTTGTATTATTTATTATACATTCCTATGAAACATATGCCAATAAAATAGAGAGGTTGTTGCCCTTGTTTCTCACATTGAAGCAACAAATATAGGAATGTGTCATCTTGATACTTTGCATGGATGCCAATCACTAGGGGAGAGATTTCAGCAGTGGTGCAAGGACTAATAGTGGTTATAGAACCCAAGCAATATCACACCCAACTAGTAAAATTCATGCACAATAGTAATGCATATAATTAAATATATTAAAATGTTACAAACAATCCAAATAAATTGCCAAAAACACACACAAGTTCACTAGGGTCACAACTTTCCAAAAATTGACTCTTTCAATGCCAAAGTTCATCTCTTATAGGTCTTCCATACAAAACATTGTGTCTAGGTCTCATCCTCCACTGTTCTAACATAAAGACACAAAAAAACCTTAAGCATCTACTATTGTTCTATATAATATCCTAAATTGTTCAATCTAGGAATACAAATTCACTATCATATCAAACATAATGATTGATAGATGGCGAAAAATCTTCTTAATAGTAAGGCCAAATGTATCCTTGCACTGGTATTCACCTACATAACAAATCAACAATTTATCATCGGCCTCACTTGCATATGTGATCTGTAGAGACCGGAAAATACAAAATTTGATACAATTTAACATATAATTCCTTTCAATTTGCATAAATAATTTAATCACCAACATATAAGCAAAATACTCAGCAGAAATTCAAATCTATCTACAACATGAAACTAACTTAATAGAATAAAATTTAATTTACCTCTTCCTGATGCTAATTTCTCCGTTGACCCGGTTGTCCAGCCTGCTACTTTGTTGCTGCCTAATGCACTGACCAACTCTCGCCAAACATACTAACCTCCCAGCCAGCTAGGAGCAGCCTGTCCGGCTCCCTAGCTCCAGGAAACTGAAAGGAATCCTGGCCCCCATGCCCAAAACCCCTAGCAACCCGGTGCCCCCTGCAATGATACTCAAAGACTGCAGAACTCCACCACAGAACCAAAAAATCCAAGAAAAGAAACCAGAACTACCATCTCCCCTCCAAAATGTTTCCCCTCTAAAAAATGATAATCATCCCCCGTAAGACTCCTCCCGTCATATCCCCCTTTCACCGACTCTCCTCCCCCTCATTAATTTCCTTATCCCTCCTTTATTACCTTATCCTCTTCTTTATTGTCTTATCCCCTTCATTAATGTCTTATCCCCTCCCACATACGTAAAGCATTTAATTAAACAAATTAAAATTATTAAGTCCCTTAAATTTATTACCCATGTCATTGAATGTGATATGTAATTAATTAATTAATCAATCAAAAGTTATAAACAATTAATTATTAAATAAATATTTAATTAATAGTATTAATGCTAAACATTGTTTAATTAAAACCATATTAGGACAATTAGTTATCTAATTAATTTTACTTAATAATCCCTAAGCATGTATTCAACTAGGGTTGTTACATGATGATCAACAATTCAACCCTAAGTATGTAATCTATAACATAATACATGACAACAAGCACATCAAATTCATTAAATCAATCACCCTAGACCGAAAAATGATCAACTATGAGAGTTTCCCAATGATTGGATCATAATCAAATCAATCCCAGACACAAATTCAAAAATTCATATTTGAAATCCATGCCAATGACCGTTCACCAATCAAATATTACAAGCCTAACATTATAAATCAACATCTATCATCCATGGAATCACCATTTTCTATTTCACAATTCAAATTTGCTCAATGGATCACTATCAACACTCTCTCACAGGGTATCATAAGTTCAAGTATTGGCACCATGTAATAAGCTAAGTTCTTTGTTTGCTATTACTTTTCTTTACAAGATGTTATCAAAGCCATAAACCCACATGCAATCCAACCCATAAACTCACAGGTCAAATTACCCATAAACCTGCAAGTCAAACTACCTTATCAATAGCCAATTGGAGCTACTTAGAGGTGGAATTACCCAAGCTATTGGAGCTACTCAAAGGTCAAATTACCCATTTTCAACATCTAAGAAAACCATAAAGCCACATCAAGTAGCTAAACCCACAAGTAACCCACATCAATTACAAATCCACATGGTAAAGTAGAAAAGTAACAGGGCCAATTACCTATATCAAAGGTCAAGTAGGTAAACCCATAACATCATACATAATTTACAAACAATTACCCATAGTGATTACGAACAAATACCCATCGCTAGTAATGATTCAATGACAAACAAATTTCCTTGAAGAATTGGATGTGTTGAAAAACACAATAGCGGTTCATAGGATGGTAGAGGTTCATAGGATGGTAGGGGTGAAATCCTACCACATAAGTCTTCAAAAGGACAATTCTTGGGCTTGATTTCGTAATTCACAACTCCATGACAAAACCCTTAAGTCTTCACCTGTGATAAATGCCATGGACTCATAGAGTTTGGAAAATTCAATAGGGATAACAAGATTCAACAAACAAAAATCCAACATCAGATTCACCTTTGCTTGCAAAACACCACAAAGCCAATGTTATTAAAGATATGCATCTTCAATAAGGAAAAAATGATTTCAACCAACATAAATTAAATTAGAAAAGGTCAAACAAGCATGAGGAAAATAGCCATACAATATGCTTTTACATTACCAACCACCCTAACACAAGAGAAGTCACATAGACAATATCTTATGCTATGTCAACTTGTCCAAGTGGCCAATTGAAGTCAACAAAGAAAGATACACCACTAGTGGTATCTCTCCTCTATCCCACTTTAACAAAAGGACTTACTACTTTTCCAATTCCACTGGTTCATTTAATATCATATCCAAGCATGAGCATGAACAATGGAAGAGTAGTTTTAAGAAATTTTGAAATATATAACGAACCTTAATCACCGAATACACTTGTTTTGGAATTTTGAAGTAACATCTTTTGCCTAAACAGATTGCAAAACCTCAAAGATCCACTGCATTTTTGTGGAAGTCTGCGTGGTGCTTAAGTTTCGCTGAAACCGATTGTAAAAGATTTGATAATTGCGTCAGAGATTTCTTTTTCATCGTAAGTCGAGATGTGCTGTACACATGCACCCAGAGATTTTGTTCATCGTAATCCGGTCAAATTTCAGAGGGAGAAATTTATGCCGACATCCATTGCGACCTGTTTTTCTCTGGTTTTGTGATGAATGCCTGTGTATTCTGAAAGATTTCGGAGGAGCTGCTCTGAGACCTGATAATTTACCATGCCTAAATCAGAATGCGGATTCCGGATCCCGTCTCAGAACATTCTGCCTAATTATAATTTAACATCCAGAAACAATGAATTACTAGCTAAATGTGGAGGCCAGCATCACAGGCATGATGCGAAAACCCAGTACGGTAATTGGGCGTCCTAATGCAGCCTGTCGGCATGTTGCGGTTCAATCTGACATTTTGCCGTCCCTTCTCGAGCAACGAGACAGCAGAATAAACAACCTATTGCGTTGAGGTCTAATCTGGCGGCGTTTGATAGAGCAATATTTTCTCCA